>JASEVX010000032.1:0-52500 GCA_031761405.1 Serripes groenlandicus | reverse complement strand
CGTTCGTAATTTTAGTCAGCGAACATCCCTTTCAAACTCATGGCAATCCCCATCTTCGCTTTCCGAGGTTACTTCGTACATCATATTTTCCCATATGTATGGGTATATTATGGACAAAGCTCTCTTAACTCATACCTAGGAGATAAAGTTATCTTGTGGCATTTTGGCTAGTTTCATTGTTACATTAAAGATAGTTCAAATTTACTTAAATGACGAGCCTGCAACACTGGTTTATGAGGATCAATTATACCGCTAAGTTTGACAGAAAAGGAAACTTGAGCCCGTGCTTGATTGATTGATTGGCTGGTGTTTTACGCCGCTCTCAGCATTTGTTTCAGTTCTGTCACGGCGTTTCCTTGGCAATTTACAAGTAATACTGGTTCATTATTCCTAACTCCAGAGAGTCAGTCGTAATGATAACCCAACAACCTTGAGCGACAAGGGGGGAAAGCCGTAACTACTATTTTTGTTAAATATTTTTGCTCGCTCCTGAGAACAGGTACAAGATGGTATTTCTGAACAGTGTATGGTTCATATCAGCCTGGCCATCTGTTCAGCCTTATTATATTCTATACAAGTTGGTATTTATGAACAGTGTAGTGTTCATATCAGCCTGGCCATCTGCTCAGCCTTATTATATTATATACAAGTTGCTATTTCTGAACAGTGTATGGTTCATATCAGCCTGGCCATCTGTTCAGCCTTATTATATTCTATACAAGTTGCTATTTCTGAACAGTGTAGGGTTCATACCAGCCTGGCCATTTGCTCAGCCTTATTATATTCTATATAAGTTAGTATTTCTGAACAGTGTAGGGTTCATATCAGCCTGGCCATCTGCTCAGCCTTATTATATTCTATACAAGTTGCTATTTCTGAACAGTGTAGGGTTCATATCAGCCTGGCCATCTGTTCAGCCTTATTATATTCTATACAAGTTGCTATTTCTGAACAGTGTAGGGTTCATACCAGCCTGGCCATCTGCTCAGCCTTATTATATTCTATATAGGTTAGTATTTCTGAACAGTGTAGGGTTCATATCAGCCTGGCCATCTGATCAGCCTTATTATATTCTATACAAGTTGCTATTTCTGAACAGTGTAGGGTTCATATCAGCCTGGCCATCTGCTCAGCCTTATTATATTATATACAAGTTGATATTTCTGAACAGTGTATGGTTCTTATCAGCCTGGCCATCTGATCAGCCTTATTATATTATATATAAGTTGGTATTTCTGAACAGTGTATGGTTCATATCAGTCTGGCCATCTGATCAGCCTTATTATATTATATACAAGTTGGTATTTCTGAACAGTGTATGGTTCATATCAGCCTGGCCATCTGCTCAGCCTTATTATATTATATATAAGTTGGTATTTCTGAACATTGTAGGGTTCATATCAGTCTGGCCATCTGATCAGCCATATTATATTATATACAAGATGGTATTTCTGAACAATGAAGGGTTCATATCAGCCTGGTCATATGATCAGCCTTATCATATTCTATATACGTTGGTATTTCTGAACAATGTAGGGTTCATATCAGCCTGGCCATCTGCTCAGCCTTATTATATTATATACAAGTTGGTATTTCTGAACAATGTTGGGTTAATGTCAGCCTGGCCATCTGCTCAGCCTTATTATATTATATACAAGTTGGTATTTCTGAACAATGTTGGTTTAATATCAGCCCGGCCATCTGCTCAGCCTTTAAATTATATACAAGTTGTTGTTTCTGAACAATGTAGGGTTCATATCAGTCTGGCTATCTACTCAGCCTCGTTTAATTCTATACAAGTTGTTGTTTCTGAACAATGTAGGGTTTATTTCAGTCTGGCTATCTTCTAAGCCTTATACGACTATATACAAGTTGGTATTTCTGAAAAAGGTAGGCTTGATATCAATCTGGCCATCTCCTCAGCCTTATTATATTCTATACAAGTTGGTATTTCTAAACAGTGTATGGTTCATATCAGCCCGGCCATCTGCTCAGCCTTCTTAGATTCTATACAAGTTGATCAACACGTATGTGTAAATAATATATGAACAGTATACAGATTGCACGAATACACTACACGAGTTCATTTGTTCTTCATTGTTTACAAAACCCAATTAGTACGTTTTCCCAGAACTCAATTAATGAAATCATAATAATATAGAATCCAAACCTCCTGTTAAAACGTTTCCCGGTTCAAATCAGTTTGTGAAATAAGTGCTATATCGGTAATATAAGATTAGAGTGTCCGCCTGGAGTCGATTTGGAAGATGTCTGCATACAAACATGACATATCCCTACTTATTTTCACATTAACATACCAAATGATACAAGTAAATTCGACAATGTTTTCATTATTTGTCTGCTGCATTTGAATGCGTATATACGTGGGAAAGGGTTAACACCATTTATCAGGTGAACAACCATACCTAGAAAACTGAAATAATTGAATGATTAACGATGAGGTTGGTACCTGTAGTAGTTGTACAAATATTATGTCTCTTCGACACTCGCTAAAACATGAAGGTCGGTTTACAAATGACGCAGACTTGTTCTTCTGTGTCTTCCGTATAACTTTCAAACTATTTCAGACCATGAAAGAAACTGCAAATGTTATCGGACAAAAATATTTACAAGTGTTGCAAAGATGCTTTGAGTGATTGTTTTTGGCTAAGTTTGTGGTTAAATATGTGTAATACACGTATACCGTGAACGTACCTTTTCCCATATGCAGGGACATTTACTTAATACATCCTCCGCGGATAAGTAGTCTAAACATTGTGGTAATAGGAGAACGTGCAATGCTGAGTTAATTGTTCGGACAAAGCCAAAGCGGTCTAAAGTAATTGTAGGTTGTTGTGCACGATGTTGTGAATACAATACCCTATATTTGTACATGAAGGCCACTGGCCCATCATCCAATGCCTAAATACGTATACAGAGCTGTCATATAACACACATTAAATGCTATCATGATTAAACCTTCAAATATACAACGAATACAAAAGAAACACATGCCCATACATCTGAATATTGAAAGCAGATAAAAAAAGACTCGATATTTGTCTTCATTACAATTAATGATGCAGATAATAAATGCAACTTCTACCTTATCTGTCCATTCCAATATGCCTATCAAGTTCAAAACAAAATGTGTGGCTAGACCCTCTGAACGACTTTGCGACTTGTTTCCTTAGATATAATGGTACTAGGTTATAGTTAAATATTTTGTCTGGATTTAACAAAATTTAAAAATGGTTGTAGATAGTCTCTCAGTCGTTGTTTAAATGCTTTTTAAAAGCTGCTCTCAAGGGTATTCCATTGTATCCTGGCGCATCCAGGGTAACTGACGCATCCAATCAGGATTAAACGCGAAAGAGGGCCCCCCTACTGGAGTCAACATATTTCAAAATATTGAGAGATCTCCAAAGAGGGTCCCCACTATTCAATAGTTAAACACAGAGGGTAACCCCAACGTTAGTCTACCTGTTTTAAATGTCTTGGTGATACCCAGCTCTCTAAGCGCCACAGAGAGTTACCCTTACAGGAGTCTACCTATTTTAAATGTTTTGGTGATACCCCGCTCTCTAAGCGCCACAGAGGGTAACCCCAACTTGCGTCTACCTATTTTAAATGTGTTGGTGATACCACACTCTCTAAGTGCCACAGAGGTTAACCCCAACTTGCGTCTATCTATTTTAAATGTGTTGGTGATACCCCGCTCTCTAAGTGCTACAGAGGTTAACCCCAACTTGCGTCTACCTATTTTAAATGTTTTGGTGATACCCCGCTCTCTAAGCGCCACAGAGGGTAACCCCAACTTGCGTCTACCTATTTTAAATGTGTTGGTGATACCCCGCTCTCTAAGTGCCACAGAGATTAACCCCAACTTGCGTCTACCTATTTTAAATGTCTCGGTGATACCCCACTCTCTAAGCGCCACAGAGGTTAACCCCAACTTGCGTCTACCTATTTTAAATGTGTTGGTGATAGCCCGCTCTCTAAGTGCCACAGAGGTTAACCCCAACTTGCGTCTACCTATTTTAAATGTGTTGGTGATAGCCCGCTCTCTAAGTGCCACAGAGGTTAACACCAACTTGCGTCTACCTATTTTAAATGTATTGGTAATGCCTCGCTCTCTAAGTGCCACAGAGGTTAACCCCAACTTGCGTCTATCTATTTTAAATGTCTCGGTGATACCTCGCTCTTTAAGCGACACAGAGGGTAACCCCAACTTGCGTCTACCTAGTTTAAATGTTTTGGTGATACCCTGCTCTCTAAGCGCCACAGAGGGTAACCCAAACTTGAATCTACCTAGTTTAATTGTCTCGGTGATACCTTGCTCTCTAAGCGCCACAGAGGGTTACATCAACTCGAGTCTACCTATTTTAAAAGTCTTGAGTCGAACTATCTAACCACCATACCAACGTGTCCGTTGTTACGATAACTTTTATAGAGTTAACCTTTTATTATTTAACACATTGCATTATCACAGGCCTAAGTGACAACATGCATGGAGTCTACCTATTTTTTGAAATTTAGGAGATACCCCGCTCTTCAGTCGAACTATTTAACAACCATTCCAACGTGTCCGTTTTAATGATACGTTGTATGTAGTGAACCCTTTATCCCTTTAACAATATGCATTATTCTCTTACAGACGATATGTTCTGATTCTGCAGCAGATTACATGTGAAAGCATTGTAACAAAAGAAGAAATTGCTCATAATGAACACTTTCTCCTTTTTCCACAATGATTCAACTCTTTTAAAAAGTTATACTTTCATATATAGAGGTTTTCGAAAAGTTTGCTTTGGTGATTTTTATGCGTACGCTGCAGATTTGTCGTCTAAGCAAAAGGGTGAAAACCTTTCTAAAATAGAACAAATGTATATACAGCAGACGACTTGGAAAACATTTAAGTACACGTATGACAACTCTCTATAAACGACAGCATGACTTTTAAAAAGTTGAAAACATTGTGGCAAAATAAAAAATTGTTCTTGGTAACTAAAAGTCGACTGACGTTGACAGGTTAAAACCGTGTGGGTAAGTGTTCATATCTCGACAGACTGTCAGTGAAATTTGAAAAATCTAATTATCGGAATATCAGGTAATTATAGCCCATTTTACATCTATAAAAACAAATGTTTTGCTAAATAACATTTAAATACATGAATGGATGGATGGATACCTTGGTATGAAAAAAGGGGAAAAAACAAATAAAGAATATCACACAATTCATATGATTGAAGAGACAAAAAGCTCTGATTGAACAAACACTTTTAACGTTTTATTTTTAACATTTGTTATAATGTACACTTATTACAGATACCTGACAGATTCAAATAATTTCAATAGAAAGATTCGGGTCTGGTCTACCGAAACATTCCGCAAGAAACCCTGGGTATTTTACTTGAAACGTGTGTATATCTAACTGACAGCATTGTGAGTGTATGGTGTTTGAATTTTGTTATTGGGCGCAAAATAAGAGAGGGGATAGGGTTTACCAAACTGGTTCTAGTTCTGACGGGTTTGTAAAATGGGCATCCCTTATAACTGATAAATTGTCCCCTTTTTTGTTAGACGTTGTCTTAAAGTTGACATGTAGCCCTTTCCAGTAATATACATTGTACATGTACCAACTGACTAACTGGATAAAATTGTTATAATTGAGGGCTAAAACTTGTTGATTTACATTGAAATAATAAATGTATTTATCTAGTAGTCTCTGATTGAGGTACGAGGCACTCCGAGTGCAAACCCTAGCTCTTTCCGAACATTTGGTTCACCGATACTTGCGAGGTACTTATTTCCTGTGAAGGACCAGTACTTGATCTCTAGTTGAGACGAAGACACTTTAAAGCACCTCAGACAAGTACCCGCACCTCTGGATTGTCCTGGGTGTAAAACACTGAACCGCTGAGCCACTCAGGAAAGTGTTGTAAATCTAGAAATATGGTCTTACCATGTTATATTTCCATCAAAGTTATTTACAATTCCCAATAACACAAGTTTTGATTGATTGATTGATTGATTTATTGATTGGAGTTCACTTCTTTGTCAGCTGTATTTAAGCTATATAACGGAGGTCATTTCCCCGAACATGTTATTCCTGACTTTCTCACACCTTTTTTCCACACAAATATATTCCCAGGTAACTGGCTACCTTCCCACAAATACTATTATATCAATTGGTTAAAGAAGAATGATGCTTTTCACAAAGACGTTATTCAAGCATCGTTATGAACAAATGGCCTTATTGGGATTTGGACTTACGACCCCTGGATTGATATTCCTCGCCGTTACCGACTGAGCTATCAAAGCTTTGCCCTCTCAATAGGCTGGCCGGTAAGCTTGGATCTCTCAATAGGCAGGTCGATAAGCTTGTCTCTCTCAATAGGCTGGCCGGTAAGCTTCGATATCTCAATATGATAGTCGTTAAGCTTGGCCCTCTCAATAGGCTGGTCGTTAAGCTCGGATCTCTGAATAGGCAGGTCGATAATCTTGTCTCTCTCAATAGGCTGGCCGGTAAGCTTGGATCTCTCAATATGATAGTCGTTAAGCTTGGCCCTCTCAATAGGCAGGTCGATAAGCTTGTCTCTCTCAATAGGCTGGCCGGTAAGCTTGGATCTCTCAATATGATAGTCGTTAAGCTTGGCCCTTTCAATAGGCTGGTCGATAAGCTTGGATCTCTCAATAGGCAGGTCGATAAGCTTGTCTCTCTCAATAGGCTGGCCGGTTTGCTTGGATCTCTCAATATGATAGTCGTTAAGCTTGGCCCTCTCAATAGGCTGGTCGATAAGCTCGGATCTCTGAATAGGCAGGTCGATAAGCTTTTCTCTTTCAATAGGCCGATCGATAAGCTTGTCCCTCTCAATAGGCTCGTCGAAAAGCTTGGCCCTCTCAATAGGCTGGTCGTTAAGCTTAGCTCTCTCAAAATGCTGGTCTTTTAAGCTTGGATCTCTCAATAGGCTGTCGATAATCTTGGCTCTCTCATTAGGCTGTCGATAATCTTGGCTCTCTCATTAGGCTGGTCGCTAAGATTGGCTCTCTAAATAGGCTGGTCGATAAGCTTGGCTTTCCCAGATAGGCTGGGCGTTAAGCTTAGCCCAATAGGCTAGTCCTTAAGCTTGGCCTCCTCAATAAATAAGCTGGTCGTTAAGCTTAGCCCTCTCAATAAACTAGTCGTTAAGCTTAGCCCTCTCAATAGAATAGGCTGGCCGTAAAGCTTGGTTCTCTCAATAGGCTGGCCGTAAAGCTTAGTTCTCTCAATAGGCTAGTCGATAAGCTCGGCCCTTTCAATAGGCTGGTCGATAAGCTCGGCTCTCTCAATAGGCTGGTCGATAAGCTTAAGACTCTCAATAGATAGGCTGGTCGTTAAGATTGGCTCTTTCAATAGGCTTGTCGATAAGCTTTGCCGACTCAATATGTTGGTCGCTAAGCTTGGCCCTCTCAATAGGCTGGTCGTTATGATTGGTTCTCTCAATAAGCTAGTCGATAAACTTGGCCCTCTCAAGAAGCCGGTCGTTATTTACATACGCATTTTCAGGCCAATTTACATGAGAGCAGTTGCTACTGAAAAAAGGTTATAACTGAAATAATCATATCATACCAATTGAATAATATAAAACTATTGAATATTATGCTGCTGAGTTCGGGCATATGATGCAATCATTTTCTGATTCTAAAAAAGATCCCTTCATTTTCATTTTTTATTTCATAATACTACCTTCAATTGATGGCTCCTAAAACAAAACAGATGTGGACTTTCCCGAAAATTTCACGACATTTCACGACATTGCACCCGTCCTGTTACAGAATTTTGCTGGAGGCCTGACATGCGTCAGATGGAAACACTAGCGTCGAGTTGCACTAGGGGATGTTCAGCCAAGATGTTAGTCCAATGGAAGTTAGGGTTTTATGCAAGTCAAAAGCACAACTCCGACTGTATTTTGCTCGAGTATCAGAAATTGGCCGACTCCCTGACATGGACCAGGTGGAAGCGGCTAACATTTGGTTTGTGTTGCCCTAGTTGTCATTCTACTGAGTTTCGGCAAGCCGGCTGCAACTCCAAACTGGACTTGGGCCCGTCCTTGTCCTGTTCGGGTTACAGTGTTTAGCTGGAAACCTAATATGTACTAGGTGAAACCGCCCAACACCTGCTTCGATTTGCAATAATTGCTGTACTGCTGAGTTGCGGCAAGCCGGTTGCAACCCCTAACTGGAATTATTCCCGTCCTTGTACCCGTCCTGATGGAGCTACAGTGTTTAGCCGGTAACCTGACATGTACCATATGGATGCGATCAACGTTGGCTTCAAGTTTCACTGGTTACTGTTATGCTGTGTCTCGGCAAGCCGGTCGCAAAACCTAGCCGGAGTTGGGTCTGCCTTTATACCAGTCCTGTTCGCCGGCCGGCCTGGTGGAAGCGCTCAACACAGGTTTTGAGCCTACTGTTGTCTGTTACAACTACATGTAGTGTATATCTTTACTTTAAAAATAATTCTGTTGCAGACGGCTTTTCTTGCATCTTTTATAGCGGACTTTTTTCGAAGAAAAGGTTAACAATGAAATACATGTGTTTTATCTCTGTAACAAAACTTACACATTGCCACACGTAATAATATTTGTCACGCATGCGTACAATACGATTCTGGTGAAATTGGATTCTGATCATGTTGCTTCGGTTTACTGTTTTAAATCTACACTTTGCGCACATGATATGCCAGGGTTGATTTTCAAAGTATGTGACCAAACATGAGAGCCATTTTACATTAAGGTAGACAGACGACCAGCAGTGCTTTCAATTAAAGTGTACATAAACATAACGTTAGCCAGTCCATTTATAGCTATTGCAACACCGGTATACAACTATCCTCCGGGAACAAAACACATCTGGCCGATGCTATAGACAACACTTATTGTGACGGATTGTCCGTAAGAGTAGCTATGCGAAGATAACGCGCTTGTTACCGGCGTATCCTCGCAGTCTGTTCTATATATGAGCCGTTCCACAAAAATACCAACATTGTGGACTCTGCGTAAAGTATCAACCTGGATCAGCATAAGCATGCCGCTCAGGCTAAACCGGACGGACACTTTTCGTCTCCTGTGGATTTTATGTTTCAGGAATCATTACTCTATACCTCTGTTCGCCTGAAACGGAATGTGTCGGCCTGGATTAGCATGCACTGACTGCGCAGGTTAATCTGGGTCGATACATTACGCAGTTTCCATAATGTTGTTTTTCCCGGGGAACGGCTTATATGCACTGTTCCCCAATTAGTCAAAGAAGGTTTCAAGGAACTTCTTTAAAGTAGTATATCCATATGGATCCATTAGCATTGGTTTTCTTTCTTCCGCACATGCAGTAAAGATGTTTTTCTAGAGAACCGCTCTTTTGAAAAGCAATTATCCATTGGCTTTTGAAGACTTTCCCGCAGTGACAAACTACCAAAATATACTCATAGGTCAAAGGATACACATCTGGCCGATGCTAAAGACAATACGCTTACATCATATTGCTATCTTGTTTTGACGGATTGTCCTTAAGAGTAGCAATGCGAAACCAAAGATAGCGCGCGCTTATTACCGATTTATGCTCGCAGTCTGATCTATATATGCATTGTTCCCCAGATAGGTTTCAAGGAACTTCTTGAAAGTAGTATATCCATTTTAAGTCCATTAGCATTGAAACGCATGCATGGTATTTTTTCCCACACATGTGATGAAGATGTTTTCCAGAGAACCGCTCTTTTAACTAGCATTTAACCATTGGATTTTAAAGACTTTCCCGCAGTGACAAACTACCAAAATATACTCATAGGTCAACGGCGGTCTCAAATCTCGGAAAAACCTGTGGGTTGTTGTTCTATCAGCTTCTCTGTAGTTGGCTCTTCGTATCAACACTGTACAGAGGGGTGCCAACGTTATGCGGCTTTCAAGTATCTCGATTATCTTGTATACGCTACCGGAAGACACTGGAAAACCAGGTTAAACTTTGATTGTTGGTTTTGTGTTACTTTGTTCAGTTATATGACTGTTTTCCAGTGTTATTTTCAAAGAGTTTTGGCCCATTCATCCTGTCACTAGCGAGTCAGTCATAATGATAACCCAACAGTTCAGATCATTTAGGAGAAAAGGCCATTACTTCCATGTTTTAAAATCTTCCAGGTATGACGGATGAAGAAATAATAACAAATTGGCGTAGGGTACAGTCGAGTCTCAAACTTTCATCAGTTTGAACTGTAAAACATCTTAAGGGTTAAGTCCCCTGGCTCTCAGCATATTCCATACTAACTGTGACGGAAATCTATGCCGCTTACTTCTACTCGACATTCTGAACTGTGTTTACCCCTTACCTCATACAGCAAATCTGCAGCAGACTACTTCGAAAACATTTAATCAAAGGTGTTTATAATCTACTTTAAAGAGTGTAATTACTGAATATAATTGAAAACAATGTATGAGCAATGTTTCCATAATGAGCAATGTCTTCAAAAGTCGTCTCCTGTAAAAGCGTCAAAATACGTAAAAATGTGTGAAACATGTCAAACTTGGATTGTTGGTATTGTGTTTCACGCCGGTTCCAGCACTTTTTAAGTTATATGAATGTGTTTCCAGTGTTTATTTCCAGGAGTATTGATATATTTATCATGCCACCAGCGAGTCATTAATAATAATAATCCCACAATTAAGAGCGTAAAGGAAGGAAAGGCCATTAAATCCACGTTTAAAGTCTTTCAGATAATAAAGAATACTGCGAATGGTACAGTCGAGTCTAAAACTTCATCAGATAAATTGCACAGTAAAACATGACAGGGGTTAACTCCTGTGGCTTCCAGCATCTTCTATTATAACTGTGATGGAAACCTCTGCAGAAATTCCGACCATTGTGGGTAACCCTTTCCCTCATAACACAAATATGTAGCAGACAAGTATGAAGATATTTCATCAAAACTATCATTTATCTGTTTTAATGAGGGTAATTACTGAATAGAGTTGAAAACAATGTAGCAAAATGCAAAATTGCTCATTGTGAGCAATGTTTCCATTTGAAACAAAGTTTCCAGATGCGTCAAAAAGCGACTGTATGTGTGTTAGAGCTAGGTAGACCAACCGTGTATAAGGCCTACAGTTACGAACAGAGAGTCACGCTACACGTTAACCGACTTTCTGGAAAATGTGACCAGTGAATCCAGAGTAACCTATATACGCATCCGCGCAAGACTATATAGCTGTAAAACAGTGTAAGGGTGGAAATATTGCGTCCCTTTGCAGGAACTAAACGTACACTGTTATCTTTATTAGTGTTCATTATACGATCAAGAATAAGGTGTCTGACAATCTTATTATTTACAACCGGATACAGCGCTGGAATAAGACCATCAACTTAATTTTTCATATTTTGTTTTAAAATAACGATGTGTACGTATAACTATCAGATGGAAACACATATAAAGTGTCTACCAGTCAATTCCACCTGTTCCTTCTTATAAACGCATGACCTTTGAAACGTTGCGAGGAAAAAAAAGAGAAACTGGCAACAATTTCATTTGATGGATCTAGTAATGGGTCATTTATAAAATCTACCAACGCCATGTATACGAAAGCGATAAAATCGCTGGGTGCATTGTGGTCTATGATTAAAGACATTCAAATGGAAGTTGCTATAATGTTTAACTTGTTTGATGCATATGTAGTGCCTATACTTATGTACTCTAGCGACGTTTGGGGCTTTGTTGTGGCAGAAAATATAGAGAGACTTTATAGAATATTCTTTAAATGGGTATTAAATTTTAAAAGTACCACGAATACTTATGCATTGTACGGCGAAACAGGGAGATTGCCACTTGTGATTTAAAGACATGGGAGAATTATCAAATACTGGCTTACATTTGCGTCTCGCACTATCGGTAATTGTATTACAATTGGCCTTTACCGTATGCTGTATGAACACCCTGAAAAGAAGCCGAATTGGGTGACTAACGTAAAAACATTGTTAAACAGTCTTGGCTTTAGTGACGTGTGGCATTTCCCTGATTCGGTTAATATTAATCATTTTTGCTATTAATCACAACTTTGTATTTGCATGCTCGCACATGATACTATTATGTGTATGGCGATTAGCAATGTTATGCTTAAGTCTAATAAACTATTCAATAGTCTTTATTCATATGTTATTAATTTCATTTATATCATTATTTTCAGAAAACCTACCCAAAAGGTCATCATTTTAAATTCAAGTGAAATCGCAATATGCAACTTAGACTACAGTTGAATTGTATTGTTGGGATATTCCAGTGTTGTAATAACTTGAAAGCCAAAGTCGATTAGCGACCACATATTACAACATTTATGAACTACTCAATCGCGATAGGTTTGAAACGGGTTGTATTGTTGTAAGCACTTAAATCCCCGGTCATCCAAAATTTGGAATTAATATTAAGATTTGGTTTCAGCCAAAAAAATAGAATGAGAATGTTTGTGAAAGCGTGAGCAAGAATATTTTTGTATTTAAGTTGTTTTCTTTTAACATAATTATGAATTATTGAAAGTTATCCAAAATCAAAGTAATGTGGACATCAACAATCATTTAACAGTACTATCCAAACAAGTTAAAAAATAATTCGTTGTCAGTACATTCAGTACTTTGATTTCCGCAAGTTTGAGTAAATAGTAAATGACAATGATCAAACAAACAAAAGCAATATTGGTAAAATATAAAAAAAGCTATACATGCAATAAAAACGGTCAGTCTCACTAACGTATTCATCGCCTGTCTATTTGCTAGCCAGACTAAAAGGCGTCTTCTGACTGAAAAGCTAAAGGTAGATCTCAGTGGGGAAGCATTAACCCTTTCCTACTACGTACAGACGCTTTCTGACGCCTCTACAGCAGGCGACTTTAGAAAACATTGCGACAAAAGGAAAAATAAAATAACTGCTAGAGATCTTGCAAAAATATTCAAGAAAGTTCTACCTAGTTTTATCGGTTTAGACTAAAATATATATAGGTTTTAACATACGTCAAATTCAAGAACTCGTACAAGAGGCAATACTGGTGAAGATGTGTGAAGTTTCATGAAACTCTGATGAGAAAATGGGTTTTTTGAAATGGATACAAAAAGTATATACATGTATTAATATAAGTTTATGTATACTTAACAATGGATTGAAATCCGATGATTTTTCTCTTTCTAAAGGCGTAAGACAGGGTGTCCTTTATCCGCCTTCTTATTTATTCCAATATCTGAAGTCTTAGCAATTAAAATAAAACAAACTTTACCTGTATATGTGTGAACATCGATAATACGTTAAAACGCTTTTAAAATGTCAACTAGCTGACGACAATTCACTTTAAGTGATAGCATATTCGCTTTCCAAATAATCAAAGAGTTTGGTAAGCATTCGAGTTTATATCTAAATACTAATGAAACAGAACGTCTATAGATTGGACGCCCTAAATACAGTGAGTTAAAAGAAGGTGAATTTAAAGTGTCAAAAGATGTAAAAAGTATTTTATTTTGAAAATGATAAAAGTAAAATGTAAAATTCTTAACTGGGAAAGGAAAATACAAACGTGCTCAAATATCATTTTGAATGAAATAAACGCAATTTGACTTTTTATGGGAAAATAACGGTAATTAAATCAATCCTTTTGCCTAAATTTAAATATATAATGCAATCCGCAGTTGAACCACAAAACATTATAAACAAATTTAATAAAAAACTTGATTAATTCGGGAATACTATTTATTGATAATTTAACAGCAAATGACATGGAATACCTATCTATATGTATCCTTATGTTTGCGGATGATATGGTCCTGTTCACTACGGATAAACATAGTTTACAAATCCAGCTAAATAGTATTGCAGATTACGCTACACAATGGGGATTGAAAATTAATGTTGGTAAAAGTAAAATTTGTATTTTTGAAAAAAGAAATATATTCTTTGATGTTGAATGGCCTATTGGTGCTTAAATTTTAGAAGTAGTGGATCAGTGTTGTTAAAATCCTCTTAAACCGGATTAATGCATAATGCTGTTAGTGCTTTGCATGATCAGGCACTAAGAGATATGAGAAATCTTTTGTTTTAAGATAAAAAGTTCAATTGGATATTGAAACAAAATTAATTTATTTTATGCAATGGTTTCTCCGATTCTACTCTACGAGGCGGAGGCTTGGGGTATATTTTGCCTGAAGGCTGTGGAAAATTGCACATTCAATTTTGCAAAAATCATTCTTGAAGTCCGAACACGAACCCCGAACTTAGCTGTGTATGGCGAAATCTCGGTCGATATCCTTTGACGATAATAGCTCTCGAAAGATCACTCAGATATTGGTTAAAGATAATAGAGATAGTTTAACGTACACAGTATACAGTGAGCAAATTATAATATCAAATCGCTCTAACTCTTTGTGGTTTAATAAAGTGACACAGAAGCTTGATGATTATGGGTTTTCATATTTAATGAATTCTGATAATACATCCAGTTTATGGTTTAGAATTATTTAAAAACGCATAAGGGACACTTTTATACAAGAATGGCTTAGTTCTACACATAGTTGCTCGAGATTATTAGAGTATTACTGAAAGTTTAAGAATTGTTTTGAATTTGAAAATTATTTAAGGAATTTAAAAGATGAAAAGCTTAGGTTTAAATTTAGCAAATTTAGTCTTGCAGCTCTTAAACTTGCAATTGAAACTGGACGATTCGAAAATATTGATAGAGCGAACAGAATTTGTAAATTGTGTAATTCAATGCAGATTGAAACAGAATATCACTTCCTATGCATTTGAACGAAATTCCATGATCTAAGAAAAAAATTCTATAACTTGACCAACTGTTACACAATTTATCAATATACTGGCATCAAAAAGATGAAAGCCGCAAGTCAATACGGCAACATTGATAACAGAAGCTTTGGAAAAGAGAGATTTATGTTTAGAAAATATCGTCTAATTGTGTTAAAAATGTATTACTTTTTCTACAGTATATGTATATATTTTGACTAATGTACGTAGAGCATGTAAATATTTATCATTGTCATATTTTCATGGAACTATTGTTTATGGCCAATGGCATGTTTATTTGCCGAATGCCTCATAAAAGTGAGTGAGTTGAGTATAAATGATCATGGTGAGATAGATGAACATTTGATATTAAGAAAATTGGAAAATAAAACCAATTAAATATCAGAAATTAATATAGTGGAAACCTAAATACCTTTAACATAGAGAAAAGTGTTGAATCAGTAGAATCAACAAAAACTGATGTTAAAACAGAACCGGAAATTATTTATCAAGAACAAGTTAATACTAACACACAAGTAAACAAAATTGTGTTGAAAACAGATCTTTAAAACCTCATGCCCACGTGTTTTGGGAAAACAAAGATCATTCAGACAGTAATTGGTTGTCGTTTTACTATAAGATTAATAGTTGCATTGATAACAGGCTCAAACAATAAAGATTTTACATTACTTCATAATATCATCCCAACACAACAGATCATCAACAGTTGAAAATTAACTATAATAAACAATTTTTATCTTGTAACATTACTGAACACCTCAATAGTTATTGGTTAAAGAATTGAACATTTCGAGTATGATGATATCAACAAGATATATAGCATAATATCTACAAGTCATATTTTCCGAGCAAAAAACGCACAAAATAATATGAGGATATTATGAAACTTTTTCAGACTAATATGTATTATGCTTACAATACCTGAAAAAGAAAAAACGATTTATCAGGTTTCATCAGACACTTTGTAACGACACTTACTAATTTGAAGTTTTGTAGTTATATTTCCGACATTGACATTTATGTGTTGTGTATACCAACTCACATGTCTCTTCACTGTACGCAGACCCACTATCGTAACACACAAAAGTGGGTTGTTTTATTCTCACAAAAAAAGAGTAGCAGCAATTATCTTCAAGCCAAAATAATAAACAACGAATGAAAGTGTTTACCTGATTCTAAACTCGATTGGAATCCTGCTCAGAAAACGTAAGGAATACGATTTAAATCATCAGAGAGTGTATTATAGGTTGGATTGAAAATTGTTTAAACAAGGCGACAATTTATACATCGAAAAGAGGGTATTTCCGTATTCGTCACCCGATATTGTCCTGACTATTTAACTTACCATTGCGGGATTGCTTTATTTTTTTTTATTTTTTGTGTTATTCGGAATTTGCTCAGTTTTGTGTCGATTGTAATCTTATTCGTGATCCCATAGTGAATAAACTAGGTACTAGGCTATGGAATGGGCCTTGTCTACAGGCACTCCATCGTGACAGCCGCTAGCGAAGATCGAACCGTTGACACCTGTTTCAAATCCTCCAAGCTATCACTTGGCCACTGTGGCTGTATGCGTGGATTTTGTTATAATTGTCTGTACACTGTTTTGGTGAGTAACATAAGGTCTTTTAACGAGGGCAATATGTTTTGTGTATGGTGTTTGAGCCGATTTCAACAATTTGTAGTTATATCACAGCGTATCATGGGTAAGTCACAGGTACTACTAATACATTTATCCTGACAAAAGCGAATGAGTCGTAATGCTTACTTCACAATCCTAAGAGCCAACGAAGGAAAAGCACTAAAATAAGGTTTTAGATGTTCTGGTATGACCTTGCTGGGGATGGAACCCGCGACCTCCCGCACCCGAGGCGAACGCTCAACCATGACACCATAGAGGCGGAATGGAGGCAATCGTAGCACCGCGGGTAATCATAGGAAATGAGCGAGCATGTATTGATTGATTTACGTTTGACGCCGTTTTCAATGATACGCAAGCTATAACATGGCGACCAGTTCACATAACGTGTGTTTCATTGGGCGTATGCGGATTTATCAATAAAATTACAGCTTTTGACTATAATTTACCCAACACTCGTAGTGATAGGACACTCCGAATACATCCCTGTACTCCGCCCAACTTTCTTCCCGTGCAACGTACTGAATACCTCCCTACAACGAATATACTATATATAAAGCCAATTAAAGGGTCGAAAACCGACACACGAGCACACAATTTTAATACTCGATTAATTGATTGGGGTTTTCAAAATGTTTTTAGTGTAGAAGTAGTAGTAGTAGTAGTAGTATAAGTAGTAATAGTAGTAACAGTAGTAGTAGTAGTAGTAGTAGTAGTAGTAGTAGTAGTAGTAATAGTAGTAGTAGTAGTAGTAGTAGTAGTAGTAGTAGTAGAAGTAGTAATAGTAATGGTAGAAGTAGTAATATAAGAAGTAGTAAGAGCAGCAGTAGTGTTAGTAGTAGTGGTGGTAGTAGTTGTTATAGTGGTAGTAGTAGAGTTGTAGTAGTAGTTGTAGTAGTAGTATCACTATTATATTTTTTAAATTATAAGTCAAAGTCAAGTCAAGTCAAAAGTTTTTATGACTTGACGAAAAACATTACAAAAGTTTTTATGACTTTACGAAAAACATTACAAATGTTTTATAGTCCTTACAGAAGGACAAAAATATACACATTATATAACATGAGGAAAATATAATAAATCTAAGTAGTAGTAGTAGTAGTAGAAGTAGTAGTAGTAGTAATAGTGGAAGTAGTAGTAGTAGTGGAGTAGTAGTAGTAGTAATAGTAGTAGTAGAAGTAGTAGTAGTAGTAGAAGTAGTAGTTTGTTATTATCATTATTATCATTAAAATTGTTGTTGTAGTAGAAATAGTTGTAGTAGTAGTAGTAGTAGTAGAAGTAGTAGTAGTAGTAGAAGTAGTAGTTTGTTATTATCATTATTATCATTATAATTGTTGTTGTAGTAGAAATAGTTGTAGTAGTAGTAGTAGTAGAAGTAGTAGTAGTATTATAAGTAGAAGTAGTAGTACTAGTAGTAGTAGTAGTAGTAGTAGTCGTAGTAGTAGTAAGTAGTAGTCGAGTAGTAGTAGTAGTAGTACTAGTAGTAGTAGTAGTAGTAGTAGTATTCACACTCGTAGCTAACTTTGACGTCAATCTAATGGGGCTACAGTTCTAGTGTTTTGTTAAAAGATGCATATATGATGATATTACGTGTTGACGGATTTTGAAGGCTCTGGTGAGACTGTATGGATGTACAGCCTCGTCTGAGACTTTACTGTACGCAGATGCAATAAGACCCCACTCGTGTGACGTTCATACAGGTGCACGTTCATACGGGTATACGCTCATACAATTTAAAATATCGTCAAAACATATCCCGTATCTTGCTTAACCTATCACTCACACAACCAATATACGACAGGCAACTTCGAAACTGTATCACCAAAATAAGGAACATTGCTATAAAGTAAAATGTATTAATTCAACAGAGTTGAACTATTGTGGCAAAGGTTGGACTTTCTCACAACGACCAATGTCTCCTTTTCTTACACAAAGTTAACGATAGACGTTTTCTGCAGATGCGTCAAAATGCGTTTTCAAGTGGCAAAGTTTACATCTTAAACATGATATCATCAAAATGCCTTTTTGAAATGTATCCTATGTTTACCCTTATCCTTATGTACGCGACTTAAACATGTTCTGTAATGCACGGATTTAACCATTTCCCACTTGAGACGGATATGAAGTAGACAGCTTTTGAAACCATTTTTGCAAAGGAGAAAGTGCTCACTATGAGCATTTTCTTCTTTTGATTCAATGATTTCAGCCATAAATAATTGTACTTTACATACTGTGTCTGCAAGTGGTAAAGGGTTTATACCTTTGTTACAGCCATAGGATATGCTTTTTGCAACATTAACATTTCAATGACCGTGAACATTATGCCTTCGGATCAGATAACATACTTGCACAATCCTATCTCTATTTACATAGAAAACCTCTTAAAGTCGAGCAGCGATATCTCAGTTGGTAAAACTAGCTCTATAATCGAAAGGGTCGCGAGTAAGAACTTTTCTATTAACCATAGGACCGCGAGTAAGAACTTTTCTATTAACCATAGGACCGCGAGTTAAAACCCCGACTTGGTCATTCATTTATTCAGATGATTGGCAAGAGGTGAACTAACCTAGTAGCATCATTTCTCTTCCACCATTAGTCCATTTATGTAGTCTACCAGTGCGAAAAAGCAGGGCAATACATGGTTGAGGGAACTGCCCCCGTGATATAACTGAAATAATGTTGAAAACCAAGCTGTACTTCAATCAAATGAAGACGCGAATGGCTAGGTTTTACAAAAACGAATTATGTCACACACAAGTTGCGTTAATTTTTCACTAAACTCTATTAAACAAAGTACTATTACTGAATAGTGCTTAAAACGTTGTGGCAAAAAGGATATAGCACATTTTGCATCTATAGGTTTTCAAATGTCTTCTGCTGCAGGTACGTTCAAAGGCATCTTTAAGTTGGTGCGGTTACAGTACTGTCACATTTCTTCTTTTGTTGGGGGTGGGATATTTGGATTTTTATGTCTTTTTCAACATTATTTTAATTTATATCAGAGCGACTGGTGTGTTGAATCTGGGATACCCAGTTCCAAATCCCGAACACTTACCACTCGTCGTTTACGGATTGGCCTGTGCATTCATACTAGGGATCAAAGTTTCTTAAACTATTCTTAGACTCATTGCAGAGCAAGATCGATCTGCGCCTTGCAGAGTGCTTCTCATATATAACCGGTGATTCATACGCGACTTAGCAATGGTTTATTTACTCTCTCAATGTGTTTTGGACTTATTGTCTCTCCTGTGTTAAAGATAATTGTTATGTTTTTGGACTTATTGTCTCTCCTGTGTTAAAGATAAGTGTTATGTTTTTGGACTTATTGTCTCTCCTGTGTTAAAGATAAGTGTTATGTTTTTGCCTATATAATTTAAGTCGTCTGCTGAAGATGTGTTGTACGTGGGAAAGGTTTAAATGTACGTGTTTATACAAGTAGAAGTGTTTTACATGTACGACCTGTTGTTTTGTGTCAGACGATGTTTTTATGCTGATTAAGACCCCAAATCGATATGTCCGGTTCAAACATATGATATATATATATTAATATATACTAGTAGTTAACGTTCAGACGCTACTTGAGACAATGGTGAAACTGTACATATGCAGATGTTCATCCGGGTCTTTGTTGTTAGTAGATGCCCAAAATGTCAGACGCGGCTGAAATATTTAAAACTAAACAAAAACAG
This sequence comes from Serripes groenlandicus, assembly GCA_031761405.1. Classification (NCBI taxonomy): domain Eukaryota; kingdom Metazoa; phylum Mollusca; class Bivalvia; order Cardiida; family Cardiidae; genus Serripes; species Serripes groenlandicus. The sequence continues at coordinate 32,351 of JASEVX010000032.1, read as the reverse complement.
GATATATGAGCCGTCCCGCTAGAAAACCAACATTATAAGCTCTGCGTAATGTATCCGCGCAGACTGATCCGGGCCGACACATTCCGTATCAGGGGGATAGAGGTATAGAGTAATGATTCCTGAAACAGAAAATCCACAGGAGACGAAAAGTGTCTATCCGGGTAAGCCTGCGCGGCATGCCTATGTTGATCTGGGTCAATACTTTACGCAGAGTCCACAATAATATTTTTTATCGTGGGACGGCTAATAAGTAACATATCAGTTTACCTCTTTTTGTCTGTTAACCTATTTAAAATTCAACACAAACAGAATATACACCTGAATAACAAATCAGTTTACCTTTTTTGTCTGTTAAACTATTTAAGAAATGACAAAACAAACCCTTTCCAAGAAACAGACGCTTTCTGTCGACTCTCCTCAACGGGTAATATAAATGCTTTTTGACGTCAACCAAATTGAGCTACAGTTCTAGTAAAAGATGCATATATGACTATATTACGTGTAGACGGATTTTGAAGGCTCTGGTGAGGCTGTGTGGATGTACAGCCTCGACTGAGACTTTACTGTACGCAGATGCAATAAGACCCCAACTCGCTTGACGTTCATACAGGTGCACGTTCATACAATTTCAAATATCGTCAAAACTGAACCCTTTCTCAAACAACCAATATACGACAGGCAACTTCTAAACTGTATCACCGAAGATAAGGAACATTGCTATAGAGTAAAGTTTATTTATTCAACAGAGTTGAAATATTGCGGCAAAAGGAGAAATTTCTCACGACGACCAATTTTTCCTTTTGACACAAAGCTAATAATAGACGTTTTCTGCAGATACGCCAAGAAGCGTTTCCAAGTGGAAAAGGGTTACTTCTAACATGATATCATCAAAATGCCTTTTTGAAATGTATACTTTGTTTACCCTTACCCTGCTGTACGCGACTTTTGAGTGTTCTGTAATGCACGAATTTAACCATTTCCCACTTGGGGACGCATATGAAGCAGAAGACTTTTGAAATTAATTTGGTATGATGAGCAATTTCTTCTTTTACTATAATGATTTCAACTATTTCAATAATCGTACTTTTATTTCTACTGTGCTATTGCCTTTTTGTTTTAGTAGTCGTCTTCTGAAGATTTGTTGTATTGGGGCGGGGGGTGGGTGGTTTAACAACAATAATACACACCGAGATCAGCCTGCATATTCTCACGGTTTCATCTTGATCTATCTCTATTGTTCGTCGCTACACAGACTAAGATCAGCCTGCAAATTATCATGGTATCATCTTGATCTATCTTCATTATTCGTCGCTACACATTAATGCAGACCAAGATCAGCCTGCATATTCTCACGGTTTCATCTTGATCTATTTCCATTGTTCGTCGCAACACAGACCAAGATCAGCCTACATATTGTCATGGTATCATCTTGATATATCTCCATTGTTCGTAGCTACACATTATTGCAGACCAAGATCAGCCTGCATATTCTCACGGTTTCATATTGATATGTCTTCATTGTTCGTCGCTACACAGACCAAGATCAGCCTGCATATTCTCACGGTTTCATCTTGATTTATTTTCATTGTTCGTCGCTACACAGATCAAGATCAGCCTGTATATTCTCATGGTATCATCTTGATCTATCTTCATTATTCGTCGCTGCACCAGCCTTTATATTCTCACGGTTTCATCTTGATGTATTTCCATTATTCGTCGCTACACAATAATGCAAATCAAGATCAAACTGCATATTTTCACGGTTTCATCTTGATATATCTCCATTGTGCGTCACTACACAGAACAAGATCAGCATGCATATTGTTATGGTATCATCTTGATCTTTCTTCATTATTCGTCGCTATACATTAATGCAGACCAAGATCAGCCTGTATATTCTCACGGTTTCAACTTGATCTATTTCCATTGTTCGTCGCTACACAGACCAAGATCACCCTGCATATTCTCATGGTATCATCTTGATCTATTTCCATTGTGCGTCGCTATACATTAATGCAGACCAAGATCAGCCTGCATATTCTGACGGTTTCATTTTGATTTATTTCCATTGTTCGTCGCTACAAAGACCAAGAACAGCCTGCATATTCTCATGGTATCATCTTGATCTATTTTCATTATTCGTCGCTGCATATACCAACACCTGCCTGCATATTCTCACGGTTTCATCTCGATTTATTTCCATTATTCGTCGCTACACAATAATGCAAATCAAGAAAAGCCTGCATATTTTCACGGTTTCATCTTGATATATCTCCATTGTGAGTCACTACACTGAACAAGATCAGCCTGCATTTTCTCATGGTATCATCTTGATCTATCTTCATTATTCGTCGCTACACATTAATGCAGACCAAGATCAGCCTGCATATTCTCACGGTTTCATCTTGATCTATTTCCATTGTTCGTCGCTACACAGACCAAGATCACCCTGCATATTCTCATGGTATCATCTTGATATATCTCCATTGTTCGTAGCTACACATGAATGCAGACCAAGATCAGCCTGCATATTCTCACGGTTTTATTTTGATCTATCTCTATTGTTCGTCGCTACACAGACCAAGATCAGCCTGCATATTTTGACGGTTTTATTTTGATATATCTCCATTGTTCGTCGCTACACAGACCAAGACCAGCCTGCATATTCTCATGGTATCATCTTGATCTGTCTTCATTATTTTTCGCTGCATATACCAACACCAGCAAGCATATTCTCACGGTTTCATCTTGATTAATTTCCATTATTCGTCGCTACACAATAATGCAAATCAAGATCAGCCTGCATATTTTCACGTTTTCATCTTGATATATCTCCATTGTGCGTCACTACACAGAACAAGATCAGCCTGCATATCATCACGGTTTCATCATGATCTATCTTCATTATTCGTCGCTGCACTTTAATGCAGACCAAGATCAGCCTGCATATCATCATGGTTTCATCATGATCTATCTTCATTATTCGTCGCTGCACATTAATGCAGACCAAGATCAGCCTGCATATTCTCACGGTTTCATCTTGATCTATTTCTATTGTTCGTCGCTACACAGACCAAGATCAGCCTGCATATTATCATGGTATCATCTTGATCTATCTTCATAATTCGTCGGTACACATTAATGCAGACCAAGACCAGCCTCATATTCTCACGCTTTCATCTTGATCTATTTCCATTGTTCATCGCTACACAGACCAGAATCAGCCTGTATATTCTCACGGTGTCATGTTGATCTATTTCCATTGTTCGTCGCTACCCATTAATCAGACCAAAATCAGCCTGTATTTTCTCACGCTTTCATCTTGATCTATTTCCATTGTTCATCGCTACACAGACCAGAATCAGCCTGCATATTCTCACGGTGTCATCTTGATCTATTTCCATTATTCATCGCTACCTATTAATCGGTATAAAATAAACGCATGACCATGGCTATGTGAAAAATATTTTAGGGACGACTGACACACTCTGCATGACAGAACTGCTGATGTGCTGTTTGTATGGTGCGAGTTTATCGTTGACTCACTTTTCAGAATAAGCATTAAGTTAAAAGGAATTTCGAAGCTGAGGATACATGAATTGATTTAGCTTAAATGGATGGATAACTCGAACACGGCGATAACTCAAAATAAAATTATGGATTCATTTCAACTTCGAGTAATCGAGAGTCAGCAGTATATGGAAAACGGCTAAGGCACCACCAGCAGTATTTCAGTTTAATTATCACTGTGTTTAATCCTTTTCCACATATAGACGCTTTCTGACGCCTCTGCAGCAGACGACTTTTGAAAACATTGTGACAAAAAGGAAAAAATGCTCAAAACTAGCAATTTCTCCGTTTGACACAATGTTTCCTACCTTTTAAATTATTCCTACATTTAGAAAAAATAAATCCATAGTTTTGTCTGTATGTTTTCAGAGTCGTCTGCTGGGGGCCGTTTTATCAATATGGTCCTAGTTAAGACCGTCCTAACTAGGACCGATATTTACGACGGCACTTAGGACTGAAAATAAGACCGTTTTATTAACATTGTCCTAACTCCCTGGTCCTAACTAATCCCGATTTCGGTCCTAACACGGTTCAGTACAGTGCGCAAAGTAGATTGTAAACTTCCGGTCATGTGTCAACTTTCAATGTTCGTCTTTCACTATGATAAACAAATCAAATAAAATGGCTACCGAAAACAAGGAAGGCGAACTGAGGAGATGTGGAGACGAACACAATCGTTGAAGAGTGTGCAGAAAATATTGCTTTAATGCATGGATGTCACGAGGATGCCACACAATCGGAGAAATCCGATTTTTGGAAGAAACTCGCAGAAAGGTGCGTATCGAGTCGAAGACTGCTCGGCTTTCATACGGACCATTGTGAACTGATGTAGGGTTAAATACATTTTGTTAAAGTCATTTTTCTTCATCGCATCATTATTCACTGACAATTGAGTAGGTGTTTGTACATAATATCGATGCATAATGTTAATTTACCACTTTTGGAGTTCAAAACTGAGAATGTGAGGAAGGACCGTGCATTTATCATTTGATTCGTATTTTATTATAAATACTGTTTTCGTAGCTTATTTTCTGACTTAAGTCTAAGCAGCCTTGTAGGGCTTTTTGAAGTGGCTGGATGTGATATTTCAGCATTTCATCCTCTCCGTAGGATTTAGAGTAGACACTGGATGATGCTATTCAAGCTTTAATATTAAAAATTGACATATACTTTGTGCAGATGTGATATTATTTTAAAATGTTACTAAGTGTCTTTAGTGTCTGGATGTGATGCTCAGACATGATTATAGTCTTGTGTAAATTGAAATGAAACATGGCAAAGTTTACATGGAACAGTAGAAATATGTGGTGTTCACTTAGGCTATCAACTGTTATTCACATGACAGCATCAGTTTATTTGTTGACTCTGTTAATCAGTGTTGCATTCTAGTATTGTGACAGTCATGAGTTTGATTGTTTTAGCCCAACATCAAGTAAACATTTCTTATATTGCTTTGTGTGCATAATTTCCCTCGTAATTGTATTTACCAATGAGCGTTTGATACGGGATTTATTATCCCCCGTAGTTTTATTTACCAATGAACGTTTGATACTGGATTCATTATCTCTCGTAATTTTATTTACCAATGAGCGTTTGATACGGGATTCATTATCCCTCGTAATTTTATTTACAAATGAGCGTTTGATAAGGGATTTTTTTTCCTCGTAATTTTATTTACCAATTAGCGTTTGATACGGGATTCATTATCCCCCTTAATTTTATTTACCAATGAGCGTTCGATAGGGGATTTATTATTCCCCGTATTTTTATTTACCAATGAGCGTTTGATACGGGATTTATTTTCCTCGTAATTTTATTTACCAATCAGTGTTTGATACGGGATTCATTATCCCTCGTAATTTATTTAAATTAATGTTTGATACGGGACTCTTTATCCTCGTAATGTTATTTACCAATTGGTGTTTGATATGGGATTTATTATACCCCGTAATTTAATTTACCAATGAGCGTTTGATACGGGATTTATTATCCCCCTTAATTTTATTTACCAATTAGTATTTGATACGGGATTCATTATCCCTCGTAATTTAATTTGACCATTTGCGTTCAATAGGGGATTTATTATCCCCCTTAATTTTATTTACCAATGAACATTTGATACGGTATGTATTATCCCCTTTAATTGTATTTACCAATTAGTGTTTGATACGGGATTCATTATCCATCGTAATTTAATTTACTCATTGAGAGTTCGATAGGAGATTTATTATCCAACTTAATTTTATTTATCAATGACGTTTGATACGGGATTCATTATCCCACGTAAGTTTATTTACCAATGAGAGGTTCGATAAGGGATTTATTATCCCCCCTTAATTTTATTTACCAATGAGCGTTCGATACCGGATTCATTATCCCTCGTAATTGTATTTACCAATGAGCGTTTGCTACGGAATTTATTATCCCCCGTAATTGTATTCATGAATGAGCGTTTGATACGGGATTTATTATCCCGCGTAATTTTATTTACCAATGAGCGTTCGATACGGGATTTATTATCCCGCGTAATTGTATATACCAATGATTCTTCAATACGAGATTTATTATCACTCGTAATTTTATTTACCAATGAGCGTTCAATATGGGGAATTAATCATCCCTCGTAGTTCTATTTACCAATTAGCGTTCGATACGGGATTTATTATCCCGCGTAATTGTATTTACTAATGAGTCTTCAATACGAGATGTATTATCCCTCGTAATTTTATTTACCAATGATTATTCAATACGGGATTTATTATCCCTCGTAATTTTATTTACCAATGAGCGTTCAATACGGGATTTATTATCCCTCGTAATTTTATTTACCAATGAGCGTTCGATACGGGATTTATTATCAATCGTAATTTATTCGCTGTTAACAAACTCGTGCCGAAACACTAGTTTGTTCCTTACGCGTATATATAATTCCCGTTCCGAAATTTCGATCGTAATTGGAATTTATTCACACGGTTTACTTTACACTAACTGACGTCTGAATTTTTAATTTTCAAAAGCAATATTCAGGCAGCAATTGTGATAAATTTACTTTATATTCGGTAAATATACTGTGTTATTTTGTACTTTTTCCTGCTCGAGAAAAGATAAGTTGCTTATTTATCATTTACATGAGTTTTATTTCAATATATCTATACATGTAATTGTATTAATGGTAATAAAATGTTGAAATTGATTTATTTGTTTTCACCTGCGCATAGTAAGAACTAAGACTACGCTAAGAAGAGTCATTGTATGCAACGCACATAACTTAAGTTGTAGCTTAAGTGTACCTAATTTATTTTACATCGAAACAAGCGTTCAGCTTATATTAAGCACGCTCGCTATCTGATTCCCGGAGACTTAACGAGTGCCTGCACTGTTTGTGTTGAAAAATCCCAGACTCAGAACCAGCTCATCACGGGACTCGAACCCGGGACCTGTTGTACGTGAGGCCGACGCTCTACCTTTGCATTACTGTCTTCCACATAAGTTGTAGCTTATGTAACCCATGTGCAGCCATATGCGAATTTAAACAACATTTACGTATGTCATAATTCACGAATTCACGAATGTACATTTGCTGATGAACACTTAAGATCAAGATCAGGCTGCATAGTCGTGTATTCTAGTCTTGGTACACAGTGTTCTCTGTCCATGTATCACTATGTAACATATATTTCAAAAAATATTGTTTAAAGATCCATGGTGACGACACCGCTTGCCCGAATTAAGTGGGATAAGTATTAAGTTACCATACCATATTTTTTAGTCAGGTAGCACGATAGCTATCCCTCTGGACTTTGCCACCAGCGACAAACCAGATCAGCCTGCACTGACGGGCAGTTGGATCAGGATCGTCCCTATTCACTAGCTAGTCGTTCAAGCAACACCGAAGCCTCTTGGAAACTGTAATGTTTAAGAATATACTATACAAATCTAAAACTCAATCAATTTACAGTTCGAAACCAAGCTCGGCTAATATTCTTTCCGACGTTTGACAAAAGTCACCGTGACTGGCGTCATTCGTCTCCCATCAATTGTCTTAATGTATATGTGGAAAAGCAGTCAGTTGCTTCGAAAGACTGCTGTTTGGATGACACATATGAGAAAGCCAGGAAACATGAGAAGGTGAATTGACCGCAGTGATAAGATTGAAAATGTGTTGTAAGCGGTGTTAAACCCCAATCAATCAATCAATTAACAAGACAAAAATGAAGCTCGGTCTTCGTGTGACGTGGTCCATATTTCGGATGTAATTAAGACTCGTTTTTGCCTGACTCTGGTACCGCCTTAGTAGTGTAGTTGAACATCGTCCACATTTTCGATTCCACGGCCGGGTCAGTCCAAAGACTTTCAAAATAGTAGTAATAGCTGCCCTCCTTGGCGCTCAGGACTGCGGGGTTAGCATTACTACTAACTGGTTGATCTCAGCATAAATGGATTAGTAGTACTAGTAACGTACCCAGGAAACGCCGTGATATAACTAGACAATTGTTTAAAGCGGCGTAAAGCACCAAACAATCAATCAATCAATCAATCATTTGACTGACGTTTCTCCGATCTATTTCAGAATCACATCAACTACATTAAACCTCTGAATGCCATTACTGCCATGCACGTACTCGGGTACGTATTAAATGTATAATAATGAACCGGTCCACGAAAAAAACAAAATTGTGGACTCAGCGTAAAGTATCGACCCGAATCAGCCTAAGCAACACGCGAAGGCTTACCCAGACAGACACTTTTCGCTTCTTGTGGAATTTCTGTTTCTGGAATCATTACTCTATACCTTTATCCCCTGAGACGGAATATGTTGGCCCGGATGAGCCTGCGCACGGTGATCTGGATCGATACATTACGATCGTGGAGGGGCTCATATCTATTATGATCCGTGTTTTGGGCAACTGCGTCTTTATCATTTCCTTGATACTGATGACTTTTTATTATCTCGAAAAATCAATTTGGAAAAGGGAAAGTTGAAGTATCTCCTTTCTCCTAAAAAGTCTGAAGGAACAAACTATTCCGAATTAAATAACAGGATTGATCTTGTCCATGTGACAGCATCTACTTTCTTTCGGAATAAAAACACTAATAAATGAAATTGAGTAACACCTAGCAAAAACCGGTCCGTTACTTTGTGATAAGCGTATATCCTAATCAGCATTGGCGTCCGCGCCGGATGATCACGATCTTTCCTGCATACCGCCAAAGCCCCCTACGTAAGAAACAAACGAGTATGCCTGCACGAGTATACAAGCAACCACAGTTTAAATATTGGTCCGTTGCGCTTCAAAGGGAACTTTGTATATTTCAGATCATCGAATCAATCAGGACAGGAAACTTTCTGAGCTATCGAGAATTATTTGCAATGTTCATTCCATGGCTATGTGACAATGTCAACTATGCTAGATGACTCTCGGTGCATATCAGAGACGTGTATTCTCTGTCAGAAATGCATCCTGTCATCTACGAAGAATTTGTACATAAAACAAACCGTCCATTCTCCACGACCCTCGATCAAGGCCACGAACAGGCAAATGCCAATTTGAAAGGTGAATGTGGGACTCTGGGCTTGACTGACAATCCAAATGCGCTACAACGCTGGATGGTTGCAGTCCCCGAAATATCAAGAATGGTGGCAGAGTTTCAAGATGGCACCATTCATGGTTCAATTAAACACCATGAACAAACTATTGCTGTTCAAACCTTATTTGCCAAGGAAGTGAATGCTTTTGTTGAGGCCTTTGAAGAAATTGGACATCTGTTCAAATAGGACAATGGTGACCTGCTTACACTGGACATCTCATTATGGACTCTAAGGTACAAATGTAGAAAAGGCGTACACAGTGGGCCAAGAGCAGTATTACTTTTTTGTCAAATAAAAGTATGTTGATCAAACAAAGTCAATCAAAGATCCAATAAAGAAAGACAAACTCTATGTGTTTACCAGAAGTCAACAGAAGCAAATGTTCCAGGTTGCAACAATGAAGGAAGAGTGTTTCCTGTTTTCCAGATTATACATTGCATGCCAATACAGGGAAGAATATCTTAAAGACTTTTTTAAACACGAACATCAGCCATCGCCTCCAGCAATCTCGAATGACGAAGCACTGAGATCTAGAAACAAGGCAGACTAACTTGCAGAACTTGAAGCTTTGGCGCGACCAGTGGACGCAAACCCACAAGTTACTGCAATGATACTGGATGGTGCAGTAATAGTTCAAAGGCTGTCCACAAGAAACTCACAAACATTTGAAGACTATTCCAAAACAGTATTAATGCCATACATTGAGCAACAACTGGAACATGCCGATAGGATTGATATAGTGTGGGATGTTTACACTCAAGACAGCCTGAAGGCAGCAACCAGAGCAAAGAGAGGTAAGGGGTTAGGAGGAGAGTGGAGCTTTCATCAGAGATGCCAAGTAATTGTAAAAGCTTCCTTCGTGTTGATGAGAACTAGACAAAATTGTTTCAGCTGTTGGCAGAAGAGGCTACAGGCAGAGACCTTTCAAAAAAGCATTCATCAGCGCATATCGGGATTAAGTGCTTTCAACACGAAGGAATGAGATAAATTGCAGATTAAAGCATGCACACATGAAGATGGATGTCACTGATGCATTCTCGTTAGTCGTTGCTGCCGCTCTAAGTATACTTGACAGCACATTTCAAGTTCTAGAGAAATATGTTGTTCTCTTGTACGACAAATCATGTCAACTGGCGGAGGTAAATGAAGCAAGGCAGCATCTCTTTGCACGTGGATCTAGATTCTTGGAAAATATTCCTCCAACACAGGCAGCTCTGAAACAGCATATACTACTAACCGCCTACCAAGCAGTGCATGTTTTGGGGCAATCACTGCAATAAGAACCAATATTACCAAGTCCTGCAAACTGGGGATGGCACCAAAGTGATGATTATTGGAAACCAAAATGGACCACCATTGGTCAGCACAAATCATGTGCTATGAACTGATACGCTGTAACTGCAGCAAGGCATGCAGGGGTTTGTACGAATGCAGCAAGGTTAGCCTCCAGTGCATGGCCCTATGTCGTTGTGAAGGCAAATGTTACCAAGAGTGACTATAAATGTGTAGATTTGATAGGCATATGTACCTCAATCCATTACATTTATGTGTAACGTACAATACGCGACGAATGCCATATGTATGAAAACCCCTAGTATACTATGTTTTCATACAATAACTTGTAATGTGGCTCGTATTGGACGTGTATAGTATTAGTTTCTTTCATTTCGTAACATATCATGCATATGTGGGTTGATTGGTTGATTGGCATTTAAACAGTCGTTATTATTATTACTAGTGACAATGATTCACTGGTTGTATATAAATGGCCATTTAAAATAATATAAAAGTTATTTCAAAATTAAATTCCTTTATAAACGAAATGTTGTGTGCACCCAATGGCTTCCTTGGCCTGAGATCAGTGTATTTAGACACCAATAATATGAGTCTACTACATATAGTTACAAAGATAAAAGCAAGTGCCAAGTGTCATGCTTTTAACTTAAAGTGCACGTTTTTACCGAAAATGGCACAATATTTCCTGATAGAATTTTAAAAAGTAGAAATTCACCTTGATTGAGAGGTTTGTTGTGGAGTTCAGTTTATATTCTTTTAAAAATTGATCTGCTGCTACCGAACGCTGAAACGTTGGTAAGGCAAATGCCCGTGGACCATGCACACGTAACTGTTGTTAGCACATTATAACCTTATTAACAGAGCTACTTTCCCAAAAATTCTTCAGCATATAAACGAGACATAGAGCTCTGTATCGAACTACAATTAACAGTTAATTGTTAAAATTTGCCTTTTAGACATTCGCATTTCTATTTTTTAGTGAAGAGATGATGAATTGCAAATGTTTAATCGAATGTTAAATTTTAAGTTTGGCAGCTAGTAGCGCTTTAAAAGCCCTTAACACTCTCTGATTTCTTTTGCATATTTTCAATTTGCGAATTGCTATGTTTTAGCTAGGCGATTAGAGATTCGTTTTTGGGTTCTATGTCTTGTAATTTACAAATAAAAACAAATGATACCTAATCAAATGTTTAATGTCTAACTAACCAGTAAGACGTGGTTTTTTTAAGTACAATGCTCAACGTCTAATTTGGGCTATAGATCTTCTAATTTACGTATGGCTTAACGAATGTCTTATGTCTAACAAGTCTAGTAGACATTCGTTTGTGCACGTACAATAACCAACGTGGTGTTGGGTTATAAACTTTCTAATTTGTTGATGTCTAATTGAATGTCTAACTAGGCAATTAGACATTCGTGTTTTCCATGTAAATTTACCTACGTCGAATTTGGGTTCTAGATCTTGTAATTTGTGAATCTCTAAATCTAATGTCTTATGTCTAGCCCAACAAGTAGACATTCGATTTTTAAACGTACAATGTTCGACGTCTACGTTGGTCTCTAGATCTTCTAATTTCCGAATGTCTTATTGAATGTCTTATTTCTAACAAGTATATTATACATCGTGCTTGCATGTACAATGACCTACGTTGTGGTTGGGTTCTAAACTTTCCAATGTGTTTATGTCTAATTGAATGTACAACTAGGCAACTAGACATTCGTGCTTTTCATGTACATTGACCTACGTCAAAGTTGGGTTCTAGATATTGTAATTTGCGAATCTCTTATCGAATGATAAATGTCTAACTCACCTATTAGACATTCGGTTTTTTAACGTTCAACGTTCAATGTTCAACGTCTTTCTTTGGGCTCTAGATCTTCTAATTTGTGAATTTCTATTCGAATGTCTAATGTCTAACTAGGCAATTAGAATTTCGTGTTTTGAACGTACAATGTTGATTGTCTAATTTTGGTTCTATAGCTTCTTATTTTCGAATGTCTTTTTGCATGTATAATGTCTAACTATGCAATTAGAAATTCGCTTTTGCATGTACAATAACCTTAATCGAATTTGTGTTCTTAATCCTTTAATTTGCAAATGTCTTATTGAATGTATACTGTCTAACTAGGCAATTAGACATTCGTGTTTACATGTACAATGACCTACGAAGAAATTGTGTACTAGATATGTTAATTTGCGAATGTCTAATGTCTAACTAGGCAATTCGACATTCGTTTTGTGTGCATGTACAATGACATTCGAAGAATTTGGTTTCTAGATCTTGTAATTTGCAAATGCTCATAAATATCTGATCAAATGTCTGATTGAAAGTCTGAAGTCAAACTAACCAATTAGACATTAGCTTTTTGACCTTTTTTGACGCCTCTGCAGCAGATGATTTTTTTTAAACATCGTGGCAAAATGAGAAATGCTCATGATGAACAATTTCTTCTTTTGTCACTATTTCTTCAATTATATTCAATACGGGGTTGTCTTTGTTGTTTTTTGAATTACATACATTTTGCCAACAGGTTTTCAAGGTCGTCTGCTGCTGATTACTTGTAAGTGGGAAAAAGTTAAAATATTTTTCTTTTCAATGAATCTACCTAAAATAAACATTTTCTATGAAAAGATTTCTAGTTAGTAGAAATAATGATACAGGTGTGATACAGCCTGTGAAGACGCACAGTTCGATCAGACAGTTCACGTTCAAAACAGATAATCGACGGGCTCTACGCTTAATTTACGAAACGTTTCTAAGGTTTATCCTGATTACCGAACGTCACAGTTATAATAATAATTCATAACATATTGTCTCGTGCCTAGGCACACGCAGTCTATTTCTGCTTTAATATGAACTGTGTCAGGCGACTTGGGGCCTTATTGACACTCCGACGTCGAATCATTCTTCCGATTAATCTGAAGCCTCTTCAGCAAAGGACTTTTGAAAACATTTTGACGAAAGGAGAAATTGCTCACTACAGATGTGTTGTATGTGGGAAAGGTTGAATGTCTATATAACATTTTGGCCAATAGTGAAGACACTGGTGAGACTGTGCAGATGCATTAAGAGCCAACATCGCTAGACACGGCGCATGTGTGTTTAGAAAAGGTAGTTGGTTGCATGTCGTCGGTTTCCGTTTGTGTTTGTGTGTGTGTGTTTGTGTGCGTTTGTCTGTCCACTGTCCACAAAGAAATTTTTCTTGAATATAGTGATCTAAGCCGAACCAATGGTATAGTTGGATAGAGGAGAGCTTCTTCTACGATCAAATGCCACAACAACCTAGGATCGGGCTACTCGTGAACGTTTGCGAGGCGGAACGAAAGTGGAATACGCACATTTGCGATCCATTTGGGTATCACACTGGTGTACTTTCTGCCAAATGATTGTTTATATATACAATTTAGTTGAATCTCTTAAGGGCCAATCTGACTATATGCATGTGTATGTTTATGTATGTCTATCTGTCTAAGTATTGGTATGTCTATCATCATGAATTGTATGTATATCATCATGTGTGTCTATCATTATGTATGCCTATCAATATGTATTTCTATTTGTGTTTATTCATGTGTCTCTGAATGTATGTCTATCCGAGCGTATATCTATCTGTACGTATGTCTTTGTGTTTATGTAGATATGTATGTCCGTCTATCTGTTGGTGTAACTGTCAATCTGCCTGTTTGTTTGTATGCAAGTCTGTATGTTTATCTGCCTCCGCGTTTGTAAGTCTATCTGTCTATGTATGCCTATCATCATGTATTTCTATCATCATGAGTGTCTATCAGTATGTTTGTCTATCACTATTAATGGATATCTGCATCTATTCAAGTGTCTCTGATAGCAAGCATATCTGAAGTTATGTCCATCTGCATTTATGTCTCTATATACATGCATGTCCGTCTATCTCTCCGTTTACCTATTGGTGTAACTGTCAATCTGTCCTGGTGCCTGTATGTATGTACATCCATGTGAAGTTCAATCTGTATGTATATCTGTCTATGCGTTTGTAAGTACACCTGTCTATGTACTTGTATGTCTATCTGTCTATGTATGCTTATCATCATGTATGTATGTGTATCTGCATTTATCCACGTATCTCTGAATTTGTGCCTACATCAATTTATGTCTATCTGAGTGTATGTCTATCTGTATTTATGTCTCTATGTTTATGTTTATATGTATGTCCGTCTGTCTATCCGTGTATTTGTTGGCGTAACTTTCAATCTGCCTATGTGTCTGTATGCATGTACATCCATGTGTGCGTTTCAATCTGTATGTTTATCTGTCTACGCGTTTGTAAGTCTATATGTCTATGTAATTGTATGTATATTTGTCTATGTATGCCTAACATCATGTATGTCTATCATCGTGTCTCCATCAGTATGTGTGTCTATCCCTATGTATGTATATCTGCATTTACTCGTGTGTCTCTGAATTTATGCCTATGTGAATCTATGTCTATCTGTATGTTTGTCTTTATGTTTGTGTATATATGTATGTCCGTCTATGCCCGCCTGCCTGCCTGCCTGTCTGCCTGCCTGCCTGCCTGCCTGTCTGCCAGCCTGCCTGCCTGCCTGCCTGCCTGCCTGCCTGCCTGCCTGCCTGTCTGCCTGCCTGCCGGTCGATCGGTCGGTCTGTCTGTCTGTCTGTCTGTCTGTCTGTCTGTCTGTCTGTCTGTCTGTCTGTCTGTCTGTCTGTCTGTCTGTCTGTCTGTCTGTCTGTCTGTCTGTCTGTCTGTCTGTCTGTCTGTCTGTCTGTCTGTCTGTCTGTCTGTCTGTCTGTCTGTCTGTCTGTCTGTCTGTCTGTCTGTCTGTCTGTCTGTATGTCTGTCTGTCTGTCTGTCTGTCTGTCTGTCTTATAAGCTATTGTCAACTTCTGATAAGTAGATGTTCGGGCTGATGTGAGCTGAGCTTACACCGTTACAACTGCCAAATTGTATCTTTTACCACGAGTCGTATAACACTTGCTTTTGGGATATTCGGATATTGGTCAAAAATAGAAATAATGGTAAATAATAAGTTTGGGGTACATTATTTGGCAAATGGTTGATTTTTATGTTTATAAATGTTAAAAGTAAACTCTCAGAATGGGTTTGAATTGTTCGGTTGAACCCACTTCTCCTTCTGGTTTGACAACACTGGTTGCGGAGCTTGGCGTGAATTTAAATGTTAATTTGAATACCTGCGTTCGCGTCCAAGATTGCTTGAAAACGCGCTGGAAACATGTTATTATTGACTGCATCCACAGATTGCCTATTGTTTTAAGCAGCCTTTCATTTTACATTTACCCCCTGCGTTTTTGTTGGGTGAATTTTGGAATAAAGGGTACAATTGCTCATTTTGTCCTACTTTTTTCACCCTGTTTCAGACCACTTTTGTTGCCAATACTTTCCATAATATTGACTGAGAATGTACTTTCCAGTCATTATTTTTTTATAATTCTGGCATTCCTTTATACATGAAAGTCATTTTTATAATACCAAAATGGATATTATGAGAAATATAGAGAGAATAAAAGTTGGAGTGTCCCCAGGAAACAGAAAATCAGCTTTAAACTGTGTATTACGACCTAATAGTAAACTAATCTTATGCATTATACATCAGTACTATTTTCAACGAAAACATCTGTACTGTACCTCTTGCACATTCAAGATTCCTTTCTTGAATACAATTAAAACGGATAAATTAACCCTGTAAATGCTGGATACAGTGAAGAGGCATGTCAATCCTTTGGCGTCCAATTCAACATTCTGTATCTGGACAAAGCTTGACACGCTCATTGTAAACATGTCAGCATTGAAAAAGTTGTGAAATAGATAGTCTTCACTGACCCATCAATCACGGCACAGTTCAATATGAATGAAGAATGCTGGAGGCAAAGCATCGACAATAGTATCCCTTTATCCCACACACAACAAATCTGCAGCATACGACGTTAAACAAATTTAGTAAAAAGTTAAAAACAGTAAAAAATATCTTTAAATGAAAGTAAAACTATTGAAACAAGCTAAAAACCATTTATGGCAAAATGAGAAATTGCTCATTATGAGAAATTTTCTCTTTTGCCTCAATGTTTTCCAAACCGTCTGCTGCAAAGATGTCGAAATGCGTCTGCCAGTTGTGAAATGGGTTAAGTGGAAGTTAAATCCGACTCTAAATACAGCGTAAAGAACCCGACCAAGGCTGCCATGGAAAAGAAAAAGTTCTTGTTGGATGGAAACCGTAACACTTTTGAAATAGAACGATCAAATGCTTTCGTTTTTCCCCCAGAAATTAAAATAAAAAAAGTTTGATTGGGGTTTCAGACCGTATTCAACAATTGTTTAATCATATTCAAGTGGCCAATTCAACTACCCGTGTGTTTTCTGACTTTATCACACCAGTGTGGTAGGCAAGTGACGCTTGTCGCATTGTCATTTGAGCCGTCGAGCGATGGAACCAATATTATGGCCTCTGCGTAATGTATCGACCCAGATCAGCCTGCGCAGTCCGCACAGACTGATCCGAGGCTACACATCCCGTCTCAAGGCTATATATTTATAGAGTCATGATTCCTTAAAAACAGAAAATCCCCAGGAGGCGAAAAGTGTCTATCCGGGTAAGCCTGCGCGGCATGCTTAGGTTGATCTGGGTCGATACTTTACGCAGAGTCCACAATGTTGGTTTTCTCGCGGGACGGCTCATTTGGTAAATGTCGGGAAAAATGTTGACCGAGCTTGGGTTTGAACTAACAACCCCCGGGATTGATATATTACGTCGCTATCGACGGAGCTACCGGGCCTCGGCGATTTTAACTGCATGGCCATATAACTGTGAGTTGTTTTTGGACAAATACATAGTTTTACGTTCACTAAATAAGACAAAGAAAGTTAATCAAATTCTTGTAAATTTATAAATTTGCCATTCCGATAAAGTTATTTCCCTTTTTTAATAAGACGACAGTTCGACGCTTTTGCAGCAGACGACGTTTGAAAAGAAAATCATCGAAACTTGATTTCCACTTTTGCAGATCTTATAATTTGTTAAAGCAGACATCTCTAACATATTACTGTTATTTAACGTGTATGGTTCTCGTCTTTCGAAATTGAGACTTGTTGCTTAAGCGCACAGTGTGTGTGTATGGTGTAGCTGAATTAACGCCGTTTTCAACAATGTTTCAGTTATATCACCGCGCTTCCTGGGTAAGTTAACAAACCTACTGGCGCATTTATCCAGACACAAGTGAGTTAGTCGTAATATAAACCCCACACTCCTGAGCGTTAAGGAGGGAAAGTCATTACAACCATTGTTTAACCCTTTCTCTCATATATTGAATATGCAGCAGACGACTTTGTAAAGATTTATTTATGAGGGCATACTGACTGAAAAAGAGTTAAAAACATTGTGACTAAAGGAGAAATTACTCGAAAAATTGTCTGTGGCAGAGGCGTCAGAAAGCGTATATATGTGGAGAAGGGTTAAAGTCCTTAGACGAGCGGTAAAGAGACCATACGTGTTCATCAGAACATCCACTGTTGATGACATGTAGCCGGGGGATCTGTATCCACCAACCATTCACCGCCTCGGTGATGTAGTAATAGAGCGTCCGCTTTGGGTGCCTGAGGTTTGAGGTTCAATGCCCGGCCGGGTCATACCAAATACTTTAAAAATAGTAGTAATGGCTGCTCTCCTTGGCGCTCAGGGTTGCGGGGGTTAGCATTAGGATAAATGGACCAAAAGTTCTGGTAACTTACCTAGCAAACGCCTTAATATAACTTAAACTAAATTGAAAGCAGCGTAAAAGAATAAACAACCAATTCACCAACTGTTAAAGATAAAATATTATACTTCTTAAT
Organism: Serripes groenlandicus; assembly: GCA_031761405.1. Lineage (NCBI taxonomy): Eukaryota > Metazoa > Mollusca > Bivalvia > Cardiida > Cardiidae > Serripes > Serripes groenlandicus. The sequence goes on along the minus strand of JASEVX010000032.1, from coordinate 14,056 downwards.
TTCAAAGTCAGATTATTTATGGACTGGGAGAGAGACGGAGAGAGACGGAGAGAGAGAGGGAGAGTGAGAGAGAGGGAGAGAGAGAGAGAGAGAGAGAGAGAGAGAGAGAGAGAGAGAGAGAGAGAGAGAGAGAGGGGGGGGAGAGACGCACGCGCACACACATATATAGAGATAGAGAGAGCGAGAGAGATATATAAATAGAGACACAGATACAAAGAGAGATGTGTATATATTGAGAGACAGAGAGACAGAGAGAGAGAGAGACATAAGAAAGACACAGAAAGAGTGAACGAGAGAAAGGAAGAGACACACACATATAGACAGAGAGGGACTTGAGTGAGAGGGAGAGGAAGAGAGGGTGAGACAGACATACAGACAGACAGAAACAAAGAAAGAGGCATATATAGAACGAAAGACACATAGAGAGACAGATACAGAAAGTGAGATAGACAGAGACAGACATACAGACATACATAGACAAAGAGAGAGACATAGAGAGAGTGAGACAGAGACAGACAGAGACAAAGATAGATCCATATATAGAACGAAATACACATAGAGAGACAGATACAGAAATCAAGATAGACAGAGACAGACATACAGACATACAGACATACATACAGACAGAGACAAAGAGAGAGATATAGAGAGAACGAGAGACACATAGAGAGACAGAGACAGAAAGCGAGAGACAGACATAGACAGACACAAAGAAAGAGGGAGAGAGATCGAGAGACTCATATAGAGACAGAGACATAAATAGAGAGAGAGAGAAAGAGGGAGGAAGTGAGAATACATGACCGTGATACAACTGAGAGACCATTTAAAGTGAGAATAAATGACCGTGATACAACTGAGAGACCATTTAAATGGCACTTAACTCAAATCTTCAACCATCTACCTAAAAAATATTGAAAATCTGACCTAAAGAAAATACAGCCCATTCCGATTTAGATCTGTCCTGTCTACCATCCAGTCATTTCAATTGCATATATCGTGATTATTTATCTATCCTACATGTACTACATTGTATCATATTTACAATATCTTATGATTTCATTACGAGATGTTAAATACGTCCATCAAAAGGCTGACCACAACTGTGATCTGATCTAAATCCTTTCTTATTCAAGTCACCGAACATTTTTTTCAGTGCATTTCTTAATCTCCTACACATGCCAAGATTGTCTAACCTACATGGTACTGCGTACATTATATTACCATATATAAGGATTTGTAATTGACAAAGCATCCCTTGTTTTGGAAGTAGTCGCATCCCTGCGGAGGGATGCAGGTGCCGTGTGTCATACTTTGATCAGTTCACTGTTACATAACAGATTATTTACCTTAGATTTAAAAATAAATAAAATATGTTTATAATGTCGAACTGTGAGTGGGAAAGGGTTTATATCTCAACAGACTGCCAATGAAATGAGCGAATTTCAATATCCGAATATAAGGTAAGTAATTGTTATTTGTTTGGGATGATATTTTCAGGGTTACCTGTTTTGACAAATTATTGTTTAAAATGTGTTATCTATGTAAAATAAACTTAGTATTAACGTATACTTCAAAACATTATTTGGAAATGAAGCATTGGTCATTTGGAGTGATTCCGTTGTTTTCAAATTCCTAGTTAGGGTCTATATAAAGGATTTGTAACCGATCGGATTGATCAACAAGCAGTTTAATTTTCAATCGCACCTTTTTTACTATTGTCCATTACACTTATTGAAGACAGTTGAAGACAGTTGGGCAATTTGGAACAATCGTTTAACGTGATTTTGGACGCAGACGGCTTTTGACCCATCATGTATAGCTGACTACTTTTAAAAACAATGTTATTTCTGTACCGATCGTACACATTTTCATAACTAATAATATATGCCATGCATGCGTACTATTAGATTATGGTGAACATATTGGATTTTGATCCGGGTGCTTCGGTTTACAAAGCTGACTAGTTTAAATCTACACTTTAAGAACATACTTATGACAGCGTTGGTTATCATATTGTGTGACTCAACTGCATTACCAAACGTGAAACAAACACTGAAAGCTCTCTTTCACCGTGGTTAGACACAAGACAAGCAGTGCGTTCAATGAACGTGTACGTACACTAACGTAAGCCAATTCACCAATCAATGAATAGCTATTGTACATCTGATGCGAAGCGTACCAAAACGTGAGTTACGTATAGCACTTCGATTAGACACCTGACAAACATTGCGTTCAATGAAAGCGTACGTAAACTTACGTTAATCAAGTCATTAATAAATGTATAGCTATTGAACTCTGGTGCGGAGCGTACCAAACCGTGTGCTACATGTACGTATATCAAGTTGCTTCATTGAACGTAGGGCAGATATGTCTCCAACCCCACATCGACTCAAAATGGTAGAACTAAGTTACACGTCTGATATACAATTATCCCCCGAGAATAATAGCCATCTGGACGATGCTAAAGACAAGATGGGTTACTCATTTGAGTAGTATTTGAGAGTAGCTTTACGAAAACCAAAGGTAACGCACTTGTTACCGGTGAAGATCCAGATAAGCCAGCGCATCCGGCAGTCTGATATACTCTACACTGTACCAGACATCTTTTTAAACTGGTTCCTGGTTCAAATCAGTTTGTGAAATACGTACTATATCAGTGATGTAGTAGATACAGTGCCCGCTTCGAGAACGATGTCTACGACAGGATAGAGCTCAGACCTCCTGTTCAATGGCTCCTGTCAGTTTAAGAACAAAGTACTTTATATATTAGAAAGGGGTTAGGGTGTCCGCCTTCAGAGCGATGTATAAAACTCTGTTGTAAAGAGTAAAGCCCTCTTGTTCAATCGGTTCTGGGCTCAAATCAGTTCGTGTAAAATAAATCGATTGAGTATTGGTTCGAGTGCCGGCCTCAAGAGCCATAACAAAAGATATTTTATATGTAGTAAAGAGCCCTAGTCTCTCATTCAAAAAGTTCCTGATACAAATTAATTTGGGAGTAGTGTTAGCTTTTGGTTTGTGCTAAAAATGATGTCTTGCGTAACTGGTTATTTATTCCCCGTACTAGGACTGATATGAACACCAGGGTCATGGTAATCAACTACTCTTTAAACGCTTAAATGGGTACTCTGTAAATCCAACCATTCATACCATTAATAGAGTAAATAGAAAAAAAAGCAATTAAATCAAGAAGGTAAGCAAACAATATTTATTAAGAATCAATATGTAGTACATGTATCTAAAATCTAACATAAAACTCATACACAATTATATAACACAAAACATATAAAAGATTTATCAAAACACCGAAAAAAAATATATACTGCTATATATGGGTTTAACAGGGTTAGTTTCTGTGTAATGAACTAACAAACACCTACAGTTTTAAAAGCGAATAGTAAGGATTCAGACGAGACTGTTAATGTTTGCTTATGTCCAAATTGTTCGTACTGTATATATACATGCATGAGTCTAATGTTGTTAGTTTCTGTATTATCTATGTACAGGCAACAAACATGAATTTGCTTAAAGGCGAACAGTGAGGATTCGGATGAGCCTGTTAATACATGTACTTATATATGTGTTTAAAGTCCAAATTGTTCTTACTGTATGAATGTGTCGTGCGATGTTGGTTTCTGTATAATTAACACATACCATTTAAAAACACCTAAAATATTTAAAAGCGAACAATGACGATCCAAACTAGCCTGTTACATGTAGCACATGTACTTATGTATGTATATTAAGGTCCTCATTTTTCGAACTGTATGTATACATTCGTAGGCCCCTATGTCTTTGGATGTTAGATTCTGCTTAAACTATTAACACACAACAAAAATGTATTTGCTTAAAGGCAAACACTAAGGACTTAGATGAGCCTGTTAATATCTGTATACGTGTTAAAGTCCTTAAATTGATCTTAGTGTATGTAAGTGAGGTTAGGTATTAATGTTTGTAACACGAACAAATACACATATCTTGGCTTAAAAGCGAACAGAAAGGACTCAGCTGAGCCTGTTAATACCTAGATACGTGTTTAAGTCCTTAAACTAATCTTAGTGTATTCATGTGAGGAATGGGATTAATGTCTGTAAAACGAACTAACACACATATCTTGGCTTAAACGCTAAAAGTCAGTAATCAGCCTGTGAGGAATCAGATGAGCCTGTTAATACCTGTATACGTGTCCTTAACTTGATCTTAGTGTATTTACGTGAGGTTAGGAATTAATGTCTGTAAAACGAACTAACACACATATCTTGGCTTAAAAGCGAACAGTGAGTAATCAGCCTGTTAATACTTGGATACTTGTTAAAGTCATAATTGTTCTTCCTGTATTTGTTTGTTGTATGTGGGTTAATATTTTTAAAATGAACCAGCCAATTTGTCTTGTCTTTCAAACGTACAATAAGGGTTTAGACGAGCATGTTATTATTTATAGTCTTATCACTGTTTACGGTCGTACACAATCGAGACAGCATGTCCTTCTCAACACACCCACTGAACATATATTTATTATGGCCTTCTGACATTTGCGACCCGATAAGGCTCATCCGAATCTTCACTGTGTTTATATGCGGCACAATCAACCTTTGGCTGAAGCGGCACAAATCTTTAACAATTTGAACACTTAATTATACTCATTAGAATATGAAATTAAAAGATATTGGTTAATAGATGTTTAGTAAAATGAAAATGTCAAGGAATTGCAGTAAACAATGACAGTGTTTGATATACAAAGCTTGTTTTACAGTATTTACTGCATACTTGCCTTCACGCACATATATTGTTAAATATAAATATTTTAAGTAATTTCATTTCAAAAGATTTAGATATACTATACAGAATTAATGTGCAGAGTTAACTTGATCCTTATCGTTTTACCTCGATAGTCTACTATAGTAACAGTCTGGTCCGGACCTTCTTCATCGGCTATCTAGTCGAACACATGTCTGAAAAACGAAAAGGCGGACAAAAGATGACATGAACAAAATATCCCATTCCATTTTGACTTAGTCAACAAATGACGCCGATAATACAAATACAAGAAGTATACATAGTTTCTTCTTGACTACCAATAATTTTCAAAACTTCTGAAGGTCCATTTTCGTTTCAAGCGGCTAAAATAATGAGTTACTCAAATTTACATTTTATATATTATTTAGGGGCCTTGCTATCGTCCATCTAGGCTAATAAACCACAAGCAAATATGAATTGTCAACAATGTTTGGACAAAGACGGCTATTCAAAGGATTGTCAATTTCTACTTTTACGTAATTATTTCAATTGTAGTAAATACAACTTTGTTATTTATTTTCTAAGCGTTGTACTAAGTACATACGCGTATAGATAATGATTTCCTCGGCATGTTATAAGACATATAAATGGCTATCCGGGACACTCATGAGCTTATCTAGTACTGAATATGATCAACATTTGATCAGTTTTAGCTTGCCTATTTAAACCAACCGCTAGGCAACCATCACTGGGTCTGTACGATATACACACTGGCCAGTGTATCCCGTCCTTCTCTGACAACAAAATCTTCTCTTGTCTACCATCATCCCGGAATATATGTACATTGTGAGAGTTTAATCCACACACTAACAGGTTATCTTCTTCATCCACATACATTCCGTCCGGTGACTTTAAATCTCTATCAGTGTACCGGTATATCACTAGACCATGCTTGTTCAAACATGTTACAGTGTGAGTGTCTAAATCAGTGACAAACACCTTACTCCCGCCTTTGTTGACTTTAATACGTCTAGGCGTTGTAAATATATATCTACCGTTATCCACTCCCAACCTTCTCTGTACTATACCATCCATGTTGAGTACTCGTACTTCATCATTACCGGCACGATCATGACAGGTAACATAGATTTCGTCACCATAAACATCTACACCGTAACAGTCTCTTTCCATCTTCAATATTTTCTTCACCTTCAACTTCGGGAATATTCTTACCAGCTGGAGTTGTTTGCGCTTATCTTGTGTAACTATGACGTCAGTGTCATTGATAGTAGACACTTCTAGTGATGGAACGAATGGTAACAGGGTTTTTAAACGGAAGTTTTCGTCAATCATTTTAAGACCGTCGTTGCCACATGCGAGTACAAGATACCCGTCAGACATAAATGTACATCCCAGTACTGTATTTGACAACACATCTTTGGCCCGTTTCTCCTTTACAGAAATGTTCAGTATAGATGTCTGGTTTGGACCGGAATCAATTGGTTGGTTGTTACCGACAGTGCCCAGTGATTGTAACTGCTGGAGCATGTCAGATAAGACACCATTGGGTTGAAAACGAATGTCTATTGGGTAAATTTCTTTTTCGAATTTACCAATAATAAGACCATATTCACTTGCACGTGAAGAAGCTTTCATAGACCCGACAAACATGACGTCATTTTCCCGCCTTTTCTCACATTCTGACAAAGATGTGTCCAGATCCCTGATTTGGTGTAAAAGGTCATCGGCTAACGTCACGTGACCGTCGATCTCTTTTTTCAACTTTTCTTCAATTTGTTGGATTTCTGAAGACATTTTCTTTTCAAGTTTATCCAGCTGGTCATTAATATCCTTGCGGAAATCTTGCATGTCGCTGAAGCAATTCTGTATTCGAGACATCACGGTCGATTTATCAGTGTGTCTGTTCTTTGCATAGTCATCATATCTAATTGTCAAGTCTCTCAGACGATTAGCGACTTTCTTAAGCTCCTTTACAACATCAATTTTAGCACTGTGTTTGCAGACAGTGCTTGTATTACATGTTGCATGGTTCGTCAATTGACAGGCAGGACACATGACCTCATCGTGAGTGGAGCAGTAGGTATCGAGTAACGATGTTCTGTGTGTATCACAGAACATAAATGGTAACGTTGGCAGTTTCCTCATAGATACTGATGGTATGTTACTCCCCGTCAGAATTGTATGGTGTTTTGACGCCCTAGATCCTCTGTGTGCCATATCACATGACTGACAGAGGTACTCACAGCATTTGTTACAGTAGGATATGGCCTCCGATGTTTTACCATTCGACAGACAAACGTCACAGTCTTGGTTGTATATCTCGTCAGATCCTTTATACAGAAATTGTGATCCAGAAGCCATGGTTATGTTCTACGCCTCCGTAGTTTGATATTTCTCCCTGAAATGAAAGTTAATAACGAAATATTAATACAAACACATACTGTGTTGATTGCTCATTTGTTGTTTTGTCCGATATATAAGAATTAAATGTGTAAGTTGACTTTGGTAAATAGTCCAGTTCCAGATCAGCCTGTGCACATTTTGATCAAGATATTCACTGTTCAAATAGTTCTAACAATTGTGTAATTGTTCAATGTGTGTAGATTACGATTAGACTGAGCAGATGTACAGGGTGAGCTGAACTTACACTGTTCATAAATGCAACTTGTGCCTTTTTCCTCGGACGGACTCACCTGACACAGATTTGATGATGATGAATGTTCTGATGAACTTTCAAATTTTGAACTAGTGACATTGTTTTTGACCGATATTTGGTGTAGATGTATATTCTGATTAACTTCAATTAATACTGTATGTAAAGGAAAGGAGTATCTAGAGTATTCACAATGATGCTTTCCCCTAAATTTGACATAGTGACGTTGTTTTGGACTCCAAGTGAGCCAGTTTCAAACGTGACTGAGATCTGATGGAAGCGAGTATTCTGATCAACTTTCATCAATATAAAATGGACAAAAATGTGGTAACAGAGTATTCACAAGGTTTGTCTAGATTTGTAACTAGTGATCGACCTTGTTTTTGACTAACTGGCACCCAATTTATAATCTGTCCGAGAATTTGTGAAGTTGAATGTTCACCCACATGATTGTTTTTAAAAATAAATGAGGTCTCTAAAGTACTCACAAGGAATTATTGACTTCGTTTCTAATTCGCCATAAACAAAGACTGAGATTTTATAGCCATGAATGTATAAAAAGTCGTGTATTGGTTTATAATTATGTTATAAATGAAATCCATCGAAGTGGCCGCGTAACGTAGCGGTTAGCATGTTCGGACGTGAGGCGGGAGACTTGAGTTCGATTCCCGCTCTGGGTAGATAAAAAGATTTTATAAGAAAAATATAACATATTTTGTTTTATAAATTGCCGATATCAGTGGTGCAATTGTCATTTAACACCGCTGCAATAAACTATTTTAAAATGTTGGGATTTAAAATGAATTCAAAAGCAATGCATTTAAAACTATTCACCTATGCGTTGTGAAACACTAAGAAATGATTAAATCGTGTGTATGATATTACGTCATTGCACGCTGAAGAAAATGTAGATAACACAGGATTTTATTTCTGCTTTGAAAGTAAAATTGGACTCTCAATATAATTATCATTGTTAGGTAATTGTGATTTTGATATGAAATGTATATGTGTTAATTGCATTAAAAGAAAACACGGCTAAAAATTCATTGTAAACCAGCAGGTGTGCTAAGCAGAAACTATCCAGATAGCAGATGCGCATGTGTATGCCAACTTTTAGTATATCGATAGACCATCATTCTGTGTTTACAGTATTTTGCTTTACTCCTTTATCATTTAATATATGGATATCAAGTGCTAACTAACAAATTGCTAGTGTAAAGTGTTCAAATTAGACTTTTGGGATCGGTAAATACATGTCCAAATGTTATCTGCAGTTAGCCCCTTGCTGTGAGCACTTTCAGTGCTTTGATTTAATTTAGACCTTGTATTCTAGTGTTTGACGCAATCCGATCAAGTTTCAAATTTTGACCGAGATATGATGGTAGCTAAGTGAAGGTAGATATCAATGTTGACGCCAGACGTCAACCTCAGTCTTACTAGTATGTCTGTCATACTTGTTTTGTTTCCTTTGTCTTATTCCACACGTCTAACCTTTTAAGTGCATTCTGACTTACGGAAAGACGTACGCAACATGAATTGTGACGACTATGGACCTCGCTCTTAGTCTTAATTGATGCATAGACCTAGCTAGAGCAAAGTCCGTAACTATGTATCCTTACATGGTGTTACCTACAAATGAAGTTTTAGGTTCGAGCCCGGGATTGACATTGCCAATGGTTTTATTTTAGAATGCAAACTCACCGGCTCTTTCGATGTTTTCCCCAACGGAAACTCGGTGTCTGAGTTTAATCTTAGATTTTATTAAACATTAACAATGACCCTTTGACGGATCATAATTTAACACTGGTCAATTTTTAACGCCTGTTTTTATCAAAATATAATGTTGAATTATTGTGTGTGGTCTTTTTTCTACAATAGAAAAATAACAATGATGTCACATTTCAACGGAAACAGAATTAAATGTGAACAGTCAAAACATAAAATCGCATTCGAGTAGAAAAACCTGAACCAGGTGCTCCACTTCCAGAACGTCAGTTATATGTAACATAAAGTGATATGAGAGAACAATTTAAAAATTAAATAATTCATTTTTATAATGACTGGCATTCATGCTTACCTTATAAGCTGTTTAAAGCATCACAGTATTCATGAATTTATTTTATTTAAGCATTTTCACAAGGCTATCGATATAATTCACTTCTTCTTTCGTTTTGGGGTATCGCCGAACAGTATCGCGTGCCGAACCTGTTTACATTATTTCAAGCGGAGTGTATTCCTATGAATAGTATTTAAGTAGGCAGTACACATATGAATGTCAAACTGTTACGCGCTTAAATTGAAGAGACTCAAACAGTCCATCGTATTATCTTCTTGTTGCATGGCTAAATATAAATCACTACACAATCAATGTCACTGTCATACCAAAATGCTCCGATAAAGACGAAATACATTAAATCCAAATAGTCATTATTCGGGGTCAGCTTTGTGTTTCGCGTTACGAACTTGTATACACCTTACACATAAGCGGACCGGTTAATGTACTCGCAACGAACCCGAGAGGTCACCGGTTCGATCCAAGGACTTAAATGCTTTATCTCCACTTTTACATGTGATTCAATCAATAATACAATGCACACAATCACGTTCATGAACCATGCAGATCCAGATCAACCAGTGCATATATTAGAATAAGACAGAGTATATGTCCGTGCTTATCTGAACCAACACCGTTTAGAAATGCCAACGTGTACAATGGACGAGTTTAAGACGTGTCAGGCTATTATATGTGTATTGCAATGTAATTAGTGACTAATTAGAACATGTACACGGGCTCAGTCTCATCAAGGTCCATTCAACAAAATAGATAGAGATACCCTGATCGCACATGTGCTTTTAAAAATAACATTTCACGATGGAGCAATAACTGAAGCTAGCATACTGATGGACATCTAGAAATGTCCCCCTATGCGTTGGTTGATGAACATACGTGAATACTTATTTTAGCTTTTAAAGTAAGTAGCCTTCACATGTACAATAATAATGATAAATCAAAGCACTGGTAAAGCTGGTTATACTGCCAGCAAGGGACTAACTGCAGATCACGGATTACATTTGGACAATGATTTACCGATCACAAAAGTTAATCAAAAAATCTTCACAATAGCACTTTGTTATGTCCTTGTTTTGAATAACATTGGAGATGAAAGCACAATGTTGTATTTACAAAAAAGCGGTTTATACTTTTTTACCAAGAGGTCTTGGACAAGTGAACAGACTCCTTTGTGCATGTCATATCAAAATCAAAAGAAGTCCACTGTATACCATCAAAGTAAAACCCACAATTGTGTCAAAATGTTCTGGTCATTTTAAATAATAAAGAAAATGGTGGCATATGTGTCTTGCCTTGTTTGAAATATATAATATAATTGGATTTAAATTAACACATTCATTTATATACAAAGGAACAATATCATTGGGCTGTTGCGTCTATCTTATAATAGAACAAACATGAAATGAACACGTACTAGAGATTATTTTACAGTGAACTAATCGGAAATGCGATTTAACGGGGTCTGTCTAGCATGGCTGTATAAAGAGTCACAGCTGTCTCAAATCAACTGAATTCTCAATATGCAATAATGAGTAGGTCAAAGAGGTGTCAAAAGGCGTTTGCACCGCTCATATGATAAAAACATTTGACAAAAATGAAAAAAATAACTATGAACTAATGAATTTACCAACCTTGACCAGGGTTCGAAGTCGGGTCTCCCACGCGATAGATGATCTTCGATACCTTTATACCACATCCGCTTTCGTATCTTTTGGAATTATATATATATATTCATACTACTCATACAATTTGACACCTCTGAAAGCGTCTAGTAGATATAGAATATTAGGAAGGATTTTTGAAATTCGGACAATTGACTAAAAACATATGTGCCGTATATGTTATTTCTTTATATATAAAATATATTTTACTTTTGGTATATATTTCATCACTGGGACTTCAATAAAATAAACGTGTACTATCATGGATTCGTCTGTTTATAGTGTAGGAATGCATATTTCATTTTCAATTATGTAATTTCTATATTTCAACAGCACATTTATTTGGAGATTTTTCTATTGCGTAGTGATGTCAAATCAAATCCCCTTTCCGGTTGAACGTTACCGCATTTTTTTTATGAAGGACTATATGGGAGGGTTGTGAACTAAGATGGAAAGTGTCAATTCATTTTTTTAGAAATATTCCATAGATTCTTGTACTTTTATTGACAGTACATACAATCTACGACTATCAAATAAGTATCTCTCTGAACCCGAAATGGTATTCAGTAATGGAGAGCTACTGCAAAAAGAGATATGTGAAGTACTTCATTGTAGATATTGTAATAATACTTTAACAATAGGGCGGAGATGTGTTATCAAAGCTACGCTTATCGTCACATCATTTTTATACAGAGACTGGAAGGCACGTAAGCATTCCGAGTTGTGAACAAATATGTGTAATGTGTACAAGTGAAGACATCGAATGCGAATACCATTTCGTTTTAATATGTGATAGATACAAAGCATTAATACAACAGTATATCCCGCGATTTAACTATAAGAGACCAAGCATGTAAAACGAAATTAGGCCTATCCAATGTGAGAATGATAAAACTTTAAATAATTTAGCAAAATATGTGATATGTGCTCAGAAATAAAGAACATAGACACTCTTAAATTACCACTCTCATTTTAACATTGATACATTCATGTTATTGTTATCGTGTTTGTGCGTGCGAGCGTATATAATAGTTTTGTCTTAATCGTGTTTTTGTAAATGATAACATTGTTTGTATGACGATTAGCAATGTTTTACAATGGTATGCTAAAGTCGAATTAACTTATCTGTATTCTGTATTTGTAAGCGACATAAACACAGAACTTTACTTTTATCAAAAGACAACGTCAGTTACTAAAGATTACATAAATATTCATAGATCGTAAATGTATTTGTGTAATTGATTTACCATTGAACGCTTTATACTTGAAAACCTCATAATTTAACCACCTAATAACACACTCGTGCAAACGTACTCGTTCGTTAAACGGTGGTAAATATAACTAGGAATAGAAGTCCCGTATCAAATATTCAATGGCAACTTGTCTTCACTGACCTATCTGTCACGTGTCTGACACTTAAATATACATGATGATACTGGGTGACTGAAAATTCAATTATCTTCCGGTAATGTTTTCAGAAAGAATAGACAAGTGTTTTAGCAACAATGTACTTGAGTTTTAAGTGGAACTCTTATATCCTAGACCATCAACCATATTTACAAATTGTCTCTTATGAAATTATTTTATATAGTTAAACTATTAAAGTTTATTCGACTATTCAGATGCTAATATTGCACTGTCGTCTCTTTTTAATAACCAATGCTGGGACCTTATAGGGGTATGATCCATCAAAAGACCTTTGAGTTCGACTTTAGTCTCGGTCATTTATTCTTAACAAACGCTATTGTGACACGCATAATTTCGACTTCAACTGATGTGGGAAAAGGTTTAAGACTAAGTGCTTTAAGTAGTTATGAGAAATACTCAGATGTTTACCAAGAAACAACTATGTATTATGACCACCACCCCCCCCCCCCCCCCCCCCCCCCCCTTCCTCCGGGAAACAGTTACTCCTTTTGGCACATTGTCTACAACCCGTTTCAGTACATGTTTTCTTTTTGTTTGTTTATATTTCCCTACATCATGCTGTAGATTTGGTGCTTGTAGGAATCACATCTCTTTTTGTATTCACATCTCTTTTTGTATTCACACTTATCTAGCACTCACTAATGTGGTTAGAGAAAGTTAATACTTATAGACCTGTCACAATCTGGCCTTAATGTCGAGTTAACTCTTTCCCACATACAACAAATCTGCAGCAGCAGACCCTATAAATAAATCGCTACAAGCGAGTTAAGGGTCCTATACTTTTAACGTACAATAAATACTCCGATCAGCCTGCTCACCCGCACAGTCTCACGAGAGCCTTTATTGTCTGTAAAAAAGTAATAAGGCATACAGTTATCATTTTACAAAATAATAGAATTATAGCCTCGTTAGTCTTTACGTCAACTTGCCTTTATACGAGCCCGTTACGGAAATTTAATTAGACCTAAACTCGTAACATGCAGTCAAACTTATTTTATTGTGGCTTTACAACGTTTGGCTTAAACAATATTTTATTTAGTAATTTCCGATATGCAATTCAATTCATAATAATAGTTTCTAGGATCGAAATGAAAGCTACAGCTTATTTTAAATCTCTCTCTTATTAATTAAAAATGTCAGTAACAATAATGCTTATTTTATGCTTGCATACCATTTTGTTTCAATTTTGAAATCTTAATGACAAAATACAAAAATACAATTCTTACTTAAATAATTTTTCCTTAAGTAATATTTTTTCTCAAATTCAAGTATTTAAAGTATTACGCTCTAATTATTACTTTGAACAGTATCACTGAGTTTGAGTGTGGGTGTGGGTGGGTGTGGGTGTGGGTGAGAGAGAGAGAGAGAGAGAGAGAGAGAGAGAGAGAGAGAGAGAGAGAGAGAGAGAGAGAGAGAGAGAGAGACAGAGAGAGAGAGAGACAGAGAGAGACAGAGAGAGAGAGAGAGAGAGACAGACAGACAGACAGA
>JASEVX010000319.1:2500-193085 GCA_031761405.1 Serripes groenlandicus | reverse complement strand
TTTAAAAAAACAAAAATCCTACTTGCCCTAAAACTTTAACCACCCAAAATCATGTTTTTTACCCCAAAAGGAAGGTCAGACTCAGCATCTTCAGCCTTCAATGAAAGAAAGGTATAAGATGTAAGTATTTTCTAAATATTAAAGCCCTAACACAAATACTTATGAGAAAAATTAAAAAATTAAATGAAAATGCCAACTTGCCCTTAAACTTTAACCATCCAAAATCATGTCTTTTACCCCAAAAAGAAGGTCACACTCAAAATCTTCAGCATACAATATGAAGAAAGGTATTAGATGTAATTATATTCCAAATATGAAAGCCCTAGCACAAGTACTTATTGGGAGAAAAAAAAAAAAAAAAAAAAAAAGGATTCCAACTTGCCCTAAAACTTAAACCAAAGAGAATCATGTTTTTCATCCCAAAAAGAAGGCCACACTCAGCAATTTTAGCATTCAACTTGAAGAAAGGTATAAGATGTAACTATATTCCAAATATGAAATCCCTAGCACAAATATGCCAACTTGCCCTAAAACTTTAACCGGACGCCGACGCCGGGGCGAGTAGTAAAGCTTCTTTGATATTCTTTGAATAGTCGAGCTAAAAACACAACCGTCTCAATGAATCATGAGTCTAAAGCAATAGGTATACATATTTACCTGTCACATAATTACCCTTTAATGGGTCCCCCCGATCCGCTCGACCGACCAGCTAGGGATTAAATCGAGTCGACGTTACGGGAACAAGCCCTAAGTACATACTAGTGATGTAGGCTCTTCAAGAAAGGCTGGCAATAAATTTTGCACGTACAGGTTATTTAAATCGTCTTTTTTGCGTAGAAAAGTATTATACGTTCATCATGCCAACAAGTCATAGGGCTGCCTTTAGTAAGTTTCGGTGAGGTGTTGCAACAATTCGAATTGAGACTGGCCGCTATGAGGGTTTGCTTACATATGACCGAAAATGTCCTTTCTGCAATCTAGTTGAAGACGAAATGCATGTGTTGATGGATTGTTATTTGTATGCTGATTTGAGACAGACTCTGATCGACAGGGCTATTAAGCTATGTCCTGTATTTATATATACATCTAAAACTGAGCAAGTAACATTTGTGTTCATCAATTCAGATATGATACGGATATGTGCCAAAACCTGTTATGATATACTACAACGTCGTCTTTTTTTATCTAAATAAGTAAGACTATTCTGTTGCTTAACTTTTATTTTTACTGTGTAAATATGTTCAGGACAAAACATTATAATGTTAATATAATCGGCTGCAAATTAGTCTCCCTCTGATTTTAATGGAGGCCGGCATCTTATTTCTAAAACAAGAAACCGCTGAAGACGGTAAGGCCGGATAGTCGGCAATTTGACCTTGAAAATCGACAAACCAAGGTCAAGTTCAAAGTAACCATAGAAATCAATCGAACTTGTTACTGGTTACCTTCAGGCAAAGTTTCAAGTTTGTAACCCTTTCCAGTGCTGAGATTTTGCCTCAACCTGAAACTTTAACCAAAATGTTGACGGACAGACAGACAGACGGACTTACCCATGAAGTGTATTTGTGGGGTTATTTCTTTTGTTTGAATATTGTGGGTTGCAACCCACAAGTATGCTATTCATTCCGTATTTATTACCCTTGTACGGAATGAATAGCATTAATATGCAAATAAGATACCCGTTATAAAACAAACAAAAACATATTTATCTAAGTGTCTTTATAAGGGTAGTGGGTGGGCTTTAGGAAAACAGAACACCCACAAGTACTCAGTCACCAGGTCGGACATCGCCAATATATAGACCGGAATTGCTAGAGCAATCCGGCCAAATACTTCTTATGCGTGCGTTTGTGCACATTTCATCCTTCGGTAGTCGATTTTCTTCACATTTTATTGGCCATATTGTTCTAGCAATTCCGGTCTATAGATTGGCGATGTCCGTCCGTCTGACTGCCCACCCTTATAAAGACACTTAGATAAATAGTTTATTTTTTATTTTTTATAATGGGTATCTCATTTGCATATAAATGTTATTCATTCCGTAAAAGGGGGTTAATTACGGAATGAATGCCATACTTGTGGGGTGCAACCCACAAGTAAAACATCAAAGGAAACATATATGTACAATATATGTTCTAAAAAAATGTCAGTTATGCACACTTGTTTGTGAATTACTCATCAATTCTTCAATTGTATCACAAATTCACAATTGAATGTATTTCCAACATAAGCACATGCATTTCAATTATTATATGATTTCACGTAACTGAAATGAAAAAAAGATACAAATAAAATACTTCCCTCGACGAGATTCGAACCGAAAACCGTTGGATTGAGAGGCCGTCGTCTAATACACTACGCTATGAACACATTGGTTTATTTAGATTGTACCTGTCCATCCCATTGGCAATGTTTATATACGACCCGATAAAAAAAAGGACGGTCGTGTCAATTGTGCGTTATTTACATCAGGGTATGTTATTAGACGCAAAAATGTATGTACTCCAACTGCATTGACATGTTGGATGTTGCAGCATAACAATGTCACTTTAAGCCCTTTTCCCACATACAGACGCTTTCTGACGCTTCCGCAGCAGACGTCAATTGAAAACACTATGGAAATTTCTGCCTTTGCCAAAATATCTCAAACTTTATTCAATAAAACTTGCTTCTATTATAGAGTTTTCATATTTTTGACTAAATGTTTTTAAAGTTTTCTGCTGCTGGTTTGTTGTACGTGGGAAAGGGTTATATGAACACATATTGTTCGTTTGTCTATTTATCACGTGACAGTGACTGTTCAATGTGCAGGGCGAATAGAACATAATTAGTCCCCGGCGGAACGGTAAATATGGATTTTTTTTAAAAGTCTTAATCTATCGCAAGGAAAAGAGTATCGACATAAGATCGGGGTAAATCTCTAAATATTGTCACTGTGTGACTTCTATAATTGTTGTGTGGGTGTTCACGAATAGAAATAAATCTTGATCTTAAACAAGATATCATTTTCAGTTTATTGAATTATTTTTAAAACAATGTGTTTTCTTCAGCAAGATTTAGGATTCAAATATTTGATTAAAAAAAAATGGCCACCGGCCCATACTATAAACAAAACATATTTAGTTTTCCCCCATAACATACAATTATTTGTATTTACTTCTAGATGTAATGTTACAAAATATATACAATAGATAAACCGATGTTAGAAGCTAACGGAAATTGTGAAATATGGAGAATTTGGCTCGTAATGATGATACTTTCATTTATAGTATATAAACAATTGTTATTTTGTCTAGATGTTTTCAAAGTTCAAGATTTAAAATATAAAGACCACCGGCCTCTAATATAAACAATACATGTATAGGTTTATCCCTAACAAAATACAAATAGTTGTAGATTACATTCCTGTAGTTGTTATTTATCATAAATATAAAAAGGAATATCAACTAGTGTAGATAAAGATCAGAATATATGGATGCTAAATGCTAAGGTAAGACTCTTAATTTCTTATCAACAATATTTTGTGCACTAATTTACATATATTGTAACGACGCTTAGAATGTAGACTTTAGCCCGAGTAAACATTACAGAAAATAATCCTTCAAACAAGATAGCAAAAATTAACAATACACAGCAACGACATTTTAACCTGTTCTTATTTGTTTTCATTTTTTGTATGAAAAACTTAATAAAGGCTTTCATTATAGACACTGTGGATACGACTGCGTGTGATGTAAATGAGCAGATTAAACATGTAACGAAACAAACGCCATTACTTTTAGACAAAGCGAGTCTCTGTACCATGTGATTTTCTTCTGTAGTCTCGACCTGAGTCGCTCAACCACATCTCGAGCCACATTCTCGTTCTTCAAGAGCATCATGAGGTTGCCATACGCTCCCTGTTCCTGCCTGAGATTGAACAAACGGCGGACCCACCACCTCCTCTCCCGACGGCGTGCCGTCTAGATGCGCAAGAGCTGTGCATAGATGAGTGTGATGTTCATGTTGGACTGGCCGAGTCTCAGCGAGAGCAGTCTACGTTCGTTATCTATGGCTGTAAACTAGGAATACACCAATGGTTATGTAAGAAGACCATCAAGTATATATAGCTCGAGAAAACTTCCCAGAGTTCTGGGTTCACGTGTCATTTTTAACGAATTATTTTTTCTCAAAAAATAGATGATTTCTTGAGATTGGTACGAGATTTGACCTTTACAATTTGGCGTTTTGTTAAACTACACCTTTGCTGAAAATAGTCCTAGTATTTTTCCGATATTGAATCACTTTGATGTGTTATTTCAATAAAGTGAAGTCATATTTATACTATCGAATCAACATGGAGAATCAATCCTCGAGAACATATCAAATTAACAGTAAATGCATATATTTCATTTGTCTGTAGGCACGTATGAATTCGAAGTTTTAGGCCAATTGCCTTGTGACGTATTAAACAAGTGCCCATTATGTAACACAAGCAAACCTGACATTCGACCTCACGCCGTAGAGCAATGTATCTGCAGAGCTCCAGATAAGGTGCGCGAATACGCGATCACGCATTGAAATGCAGAAAAAACGCATTGAAAATATTTTCTGTTTGTCGTATTACGAATTTAAATCCGAAATAACGAATTTAAAGCATTTTCTGTGCGTCGTTTTAATCGTAAGACGAAATGAAAGTGACGCATTTTCCAGAGAAATCCCAATCGTTGAATATAATCTTCAAAATGCAGATATATTGACTGATACACGGCACTTCTTTTAATATGAGTGTTGAGCAAAGACATCTCGAGTTTTGGTTCCCCTTTGGTCAGACCCAGGGGAATTAGACAAGTTTTCCTTTTTCCTTTTTGGGGTCTAATTCCCCACCCTAGAGCCAATACTAATGCCTACATCACCATAGTGGGAGATGCTTTGTATACTCCGGGTACCGGGATGTAAAATCCGACCGATGTATATTTCCCGGGACCCGGAATCATTCAAATGTCAAATTCCCGCCTGTCGGGAATCGTCTTCTGTCTAAAGTCCCGTGTTTGCCCGCCGCCGCCCCCCCCCCCCCCCCCACCCAACCTTGGGCAAAATATTGATAGGTGCATTATTGTCTTCACAATATTTCATCACATCATAGACCAGTCGAGTATTTTCTCCTATAAAACGCCCCTTTAGAAAACTAGTTTGGTCATTTGAGATTAAATCATCGAGAGTACTGTTTTGAGTCTGTTTGCTATTGTTCCCGAAGCTAATTTGTACAATACATTTAGTAGGGTTATAGGTCTCCATTTTTTTTTAGAACTGGTTAGGTTTATTATCGTCAGGGATATACATGTAATTATTCCGGATATGATATTACTTAAAAATGAGACGTTAATATGGGCACAGTTTAGACATCTAACAACAAAATTACCAATTTTAGACCAGAATACTTTAAACAAATTTGCCGTAAATCCATCACATCCGGTACTTTAGTCATTATTCATATTTTTTAAAGTATAAGTTACTTCTTGGTAATTTAAAAGACAAAATTGTTTTGCTATGGTATTGTTTAACTTATTTACACTTGAATTTTGCAAAGACTCTTCCATATTGAACTCTTTTGAGGTATCTTGTTGACTATACAAGTTTTCATAAAATGTTTTTGTTTCATGCAGTATTTCATCTTGATTAAAGAGATTTGTTCCGTCTTGTTTTTCGATAAACTTTAGGGATTTTGATGAGTTGTGTTGTTTCAAAAATAGTTCGATACTTTTTCGCCATCATCAATCCATTTTGACCGTGACCGTACAACATTTCCTTCCTTTTTTGATGTCTTAATTCTTGTAATTCAGATTGAAGTTGAAGTAGTCTATCTTTATTATTTTCATCTATACAAGTTACTAAATTTAAAATTTCAGATAATAGTGACTTCTAACACTTATTTCTTTCTTTGGCTCTGTAAATAGAAAAATGAGAAAGTCTTTCCACGTATCTCCATAAAAAGGGTTTCTAAGAAAAGTTGATCATTATTGACTAATTATATTTGTGACCTATCCATATTTAAGACATAATTAGTGTCATAAACAGGCAAGCAGTATTGAAGTATAATTTCATCGATTTTTTCATTTATACAATTCATATAATCAATATCATGAAGTAACGAATTGTTGAACTTCCATAAATATTTTCATCTACATTTCGTATCGTTTTCATCTGCATTTCATTCACGCTTGGCAAGTCACCCATGGAAATAGACGGTTTATTTTCGACGTATTACAAGACCTATTTTCTGCACAGTATTAAGTTTTTAACTGTTTACCTCTTTCAAGTAAGCCAATCAGAAACAAGCACACAACTTGCAAGTTGTAAGCTGGAGTCCTGCATACACCCGGAGTTGTCATGTAAAATCATTTTACATGAATTACCCGGTAAGGTTATACAGATTTACGGTTAATACTTAAGGACGCCAAGGTAAACATCTAAAACCATTTTGTGTTTTCTGTTTAAATGCTTAAATGTATAGGTGGCATTGTTATTATTCGTTTCCATTGTTTTAATTGTCTAATAATATATTCAACATGTCAGGATATTTTCATAATATAGTATTCATCTTTTGTTCAAGTAACTAACTATGAATGCGAATGTTGGGCTGATATAAGTACACATGTAATCTATAATAGTTTGTCATTGCGTTCTTGCACAGTTGAATTATCGGAACTCAGTGGAATCATCTTCTCTATGCTCTTGCGGATCCATCGAAACGACTGATCTCTACCGTCTTCAATTTATCAAATACAATCGCGTGCGAATTTAATTTCTGTCGAGCCTACCAGGCCCAGCACCTTAAACAATCTATTAATTGTAAGCGAGCACCTTTCAGTCGACCAAAATCAGCAGCCCATCAAAGATCTTCATCACTTTATAATATCATCAACACGTTTTTGATTAGTAACGATACAATGACCAGACTTGCCCAACAACCTAGTTCCGCTGTCTGTCGAGTCTGCAAATTTGTATTTTTACATATATTTCTTTTCTCTATGATATTGTTTGGTTAATCTAGTCGAGTTGACACCAAAACATTGATAATTTGACATGTTTTAAAGATCTGCTTCTATTCCGGGAATGAAGGCCTATCACACTTGATTCTTAGGACCATTCTCGGAATATCATCAATACAATTATCAACATGATGTTAACAGGGTAATACCAGATTGAGAAAATGATTATTTGCATATAAGTTTTAAGTAATTTGTTTTCTAATCCATGCTGATAAATAAAATCAATATTATGTAGGTCAAATTACGCTAAATACATACGCTGACTTGCTGATCTACAGTAATATAGTTCCTAAAAAAAATTTGTTTGCGTAGAAATGAGTGTATACCATCACCATAATGTATTGAATATATGACATTGAGTTTAAATGCATTGTGAATGTGTATAGGATGCACTGGAAATGATTGATTTTATCACTTTTAGTATTTTGACCTTGTTTGAAAGTGAAAGTAGAGAATGCTAAACACCGGTTTTGTCCAGGCCCGATTTGATCCAAAATGACGGTTACCATTTTCGCCTGGTGAGTTCTTTCTTGAATAATGCATGACCCCACATTTTCTTTGGATTGTTTTAAAGCTAGGAGGTATCTCTTTTAAATGATATATGGTGTTCTACATGAGAAACGCTTAGAAAGTGTGACAATTGAGGACTTAAACTGGTCGATTTACATGGAAATAAAGAAGGATTTATTTTGGTGAATTGTAACCTAAAGACTTTGTATATTATGTCTTCCAAAGGGAAGAAAGTCAGTAAAACACTTTATATGATTAAAACTCTTTAATAATCGAATTTTCGACCACTTGGTCTTTATCAAGATTAAATAAATACAACAGAAATTTATGTGCAGTCCATCTTTGTTTCAAATATATCAAGTTGTGATGAGGAGACGTCGTCAGGACAATATGACGTCAGTTCCGTCGCGGCGTCATACAATTCCCGTACTTTTCCATCTGCTGAAATGCGGCACTCTATGGACAAATATCTTCCCTTCCTGTGATTACACACGCGTTTTTTCATGAGTTACGACCGAATCATCCAGCATATGCAAAGAATTAAAGATAACTGGCAGAAATGTGTACAAAAACCTGCAATTAATACTACCTAATATTATTAAAATTACTTATAACAATAACAACAACGATATATCATTATCGTGTGTATTATCATCATAACCATCAGCATTAGTGCATCACTATTATTATCATCATCATCATCATCACAATCACTATAATCTATACCATTATCATCATTATTATTATTAACACTTTAATATCACCACCAATATTATTACATCACCAATATTAACATATTAAAGGTCATCATTAAATGAGATTAAAAATATGGTTTGTCTAAATGATATAGAGAGGGAAATAAGTCACTACTACGGACAGTTGTGACATCTCCTAACCTATCGTTTAATACTATATACCTATGAGTTGAAACCACCGACTCAGACAGTTGGTACAAAACCGGCCATAAAGTAAATTTGAAATTAAAAGATGTAATGATATGTTGTTTTTATTATCATCAGCATTAATAAAAACAATTATTATTATTATTAATTATTATTATTATTATTATTATTATTATTATTAATTATTATTATTATTATTATTATTATTATTATCATATTTATTACCATTATTTTTATTATTACTACTATTATTATAATAATAACCTCATTATTACAGATCATTATTAATTTGATTTAATATTACAACCTTGCGGCAATTTAGTGTCTAACTTCTGTATCCATGATTCCTCCACCAACAGCCTGTATTGCTTACCTTCACCGTGTAATCTTTGCAGAACTGCTACACCCACGTCTGCCTCTGTATGTCCCGCAAAATGACGATTGATAGGCTTGTCTGCCTCCAACCGAACATCTCTCTTATGTTCGGTTATCCGTTCTTTTACCGATCTTTCCGTTTCACCAACATACACCGTCTTATTACATCGCCTACAGAGCAGTCCATACACGACATTACGCTCTGAACAATCGACATTGCTAACAGCCTTATACGATATTCTTCCACTTGTATCAAGAACATCGTCTTTATGAAGACACTGGCAGATGGTGCACGTACAAACGTTTTTGGGAGTACGAAGTGCTTTATTAGTTTTACCATGAACAAGTACATCACTAATGTTGGTGTCTCTCCTAAAAGCGAGTAACGGAGGTTTATGAAAAATCTGCTGCATCCGCTCGGACCGATACAATACCTTCTCATGCTTTTTAAAAATACTCCTAACATCTGGTAACATTTTAGAGAAAGTCAACACCAAGGGAACTCGATCATTGCTTTTATCTTTACGCTCTGGTCGCTTTACGTTCTGAACAACGCATTCTACTCAAGATATGTTTTAGCATTAGATTATGTAATTCATAACCTCAAACAAATGTCTCTATTCTAATTAAAACAATAAATAAATAATAATCTGCATCCCTTCCTACATTATTATGAATAAATCTATTTTACATGATTTTGTTTGCTAGGGATGCTTTTCCAAATTTGTAGAATCAGAGATTAATTTATCAATCTTATAGACTTAAGATCTGCTTTTATTAATTACAGGGTTTGCAATTATAATGCTTCGTTTTGCCTTTTTAAATTTTATACAATTTTAAGCAGGGTTCGTCTTTACACTGTATGCATAGTCTGCACTGGCAGCATTCTGCCCTTTCAACAATTAACAAGCAGGGTTTTGCAACAGCTGGCAGGTTTCTTCCTTTTCGACAAATATCGAGCAGGGTTCTGCTTTACACTGTATGACGGGGTCTGCAACAGCTAGCAGGGTTCTGCCTTTGCTACAATTTTCAAGCATGTTTCTGTTTTACACTGTATGCAGGGTTTTAACATGGTTCTACCATACACTGTATGCACAGTCTGCAGCACGTCAAAAACTTCTGCCCCTCAGGATATATGCTAAAACAATTGTCCCATGTCTCTCTGTTAACTGCGGTTATCTCTTCAGTTATGACAGACAAGCAGTTGTGTCTAATTTTTATTTACACTTGCCAAGAGTTTGAGTTTCTTTATCATCAAGTTATATTTCCAATCACAAGGCATTGTTCTGAACAGTGCTCTCTTTTTCTTTCAATTTTCGGATAATATCTTCGTTTTGCAATATCTATTCTAAGATACTGTCACCAAATATATATATGCCTTTCCCACCTGGCTGACCGGAGCTTTAGATGTGTGCGCAAGCTTTACTATATAAAGCATGTCATAGTTTGCACAAAAATAAGTTGGTGAAGGTTTATGCCCGCACCCAATTTGCTTGTCGCCCGGGTGATTTAGAATTAGGTCTGGACATAGTATATATAGTCTGTGATCAGACTCATAAATAAAAATAGTTTACTCAATACAAGTATTTTTCATTTATATGCCTGCTAAAAGGAAGTCCATGTACCGTAAGCTGTCCATGCTAAGAAAAGGGTAACAGGACAGGAGGCCACTTAAGGGACATGCACTCACACATTAAGTTCTGAAGTACCTGAAACAAGAAATCAAACAGACTTTTCTGCCATTGTCAGTTTGGAACCAGAAATAAGCAGTCGAAATCATATTTCTAGAACCCACGTGTTTGGTTACCAATCACACAGACAGGTTCCCGGACCCAGCATAGTGCCAGATCTAAATTCTCATTCAGAAAGTGAAGAGGAGGACAGTCACGAGAGAGCTTTCTCTTTCCCAAGTGTATTAACATCTCACACTGATGCTCTGTTAGGTATGCACAATCCTACATCTGTAGAACCGGTTGCTACTCCAATTTACTGCCAAATTTCTGCAGCCATTTAGAAGAAAATTTACAAAAAATAAATTTGTAGATTTTTCTTTGCTCTTGCTCTCGGATTCAATATCACAGGGCAACTCAAAGTTTCAGCTACAGGTTGATGATGACTTAAATATAAGCCTGGTTCCCTCTCAAAAGTTAAAAAAGATTTCTTTTGTCGAAACATGGACACATACCGAAGAATTTTGATCATCAGATAAATATCAAATATCGATAAGCCTATCTGCGGTCTGAAACAATTCATTCGTTAATCTCCGTTAGGTTCCGTTATTTACCCATAATTGATCACACGCTGTGAACGGGGTAATAAAACAATTAACGCCTCGGGGATAGTCGTGTCGGACAGTTAGCCAAATAAACTGGTTTATAGCTTAATATGGATAAAACCAAAACATCTGTAAATTAATAGTATTTATTTACACACGTTTCATGTTAACCAGTATATACATAAGCATCTCCATGATGAAAAATAACATAATAGACTAATGATATACATATAAGTATGCAAAATTATGCAAAATCTCCATGGCTAAATCATGGATGTTGAACTAAATTAAATAACAATTGAATAAAATGGAAATCATTAATTAATAATTAATGATAAATGATTTCTGTTTCCAATTTATACACTGTTTTTAAAACCAGTGAACTATTGATGCGTCAAAATGCGTATGTATGGATAAAGTCTGATATTTGTAAATTGCGCTCAATAGAGTTGATTGAATTTTAGTTTTTAATTCACAACATAGTAAGGGGGATTTTATCGTAACCTTTTTCCACAGACACACGCTTTCTGACGCGTCTGCATCAGACCATTTTGAAAACATTGTGACAAAAGCATGAATTACTAAACACGAGCCTTTTCGCCTTTTGTCACAATGTTTTCAACTTTATTCGCAGTTAATTTTTCTTTTTTTCGCACTTTGGCTGCGATACCTCGATCCTTAAACATTGTCTTTATTTCGGAAAACCAGAAACAGAAAAAAACACGCATTATATCATTTACGGCAGGAATGTTTTACAGCAGTAAATTACCAATTTACGTTCTGTTACTAAATGTATAATACCCCTTCTATTCGCGAGTGTAGGACAAAAAGAAACAGGATAAAAATTAACAGGATAAAAAGCAACCCATTTTCCAAAATACAATGCAAATCAATATGTTTAAGTCTACAAATATGAAAAAGATACAAACTAGCAGAGGATTAATGTATCTTCTTGATAGTGTAATGATTTTCTTTAATTTTGATACATTTTTGTGTGTTTAAAATTGATCAAAAAAATTGAGTCTGATTGAAACTATTTACAAATCTACAATAATATATGTAACTCAATTTGAAGTGCTAATATTTGTTTCACTTTGCAATGCTATTTTACGTATTATGCATATCTGTGTGAAGATGTTTGAAATAGCATAAGGAAAACATTGTGGGAGAAGAGACATTACTCATAATTAGCAATTTCTCCCTTTCACGCAAAATTATATATTCTGTCAACAATTAAAACAAATATTAGAACTTTTGCTAGTCTTCTGTCAGATGTTAAAAAAAGGTTGAAGAAAACATTATTAGAAAAGGAGAAATTTATTATAATGAGCAATTTTTCCTGTGCACGCAATTATAATTTCTGTCAGATATTCGAAAGGGGTGGAAAGAAACATTGTGGGGTAAAGTGGAAAAAATCATTGTAATTTCAGATAAATAAAGTTAAAATTTCGCATAAACAAAACATAAATTCTAAATACATTTATTGAAATGTGTCTATAACATGTTACAAATGTATTCAATTAACGGAAAACATAATTAAACCTTAAATGGAAATTGCTTATTATCCTGTTTCTTTTTGTCCGATTACCCCTATTCGCAGTTGTTAAAGATACATCATTTCACATTGAAGATTATCGTATAGATCATGTATATATTATTAACGATTATGTAATAGGGATACGCGACACGCTTCAGACCCCCTGATGATAACAAATTGACTTTATGAGGGTCATAAAACTTCGGGTAAAATCGGGAGCATTGCCGGACGTTCACGAACAAATCCGAAATCATGAAGTTACAAATATATTTTCAAAAAAGACCATCTAAATCTAAATTTATTTTGATGAAATCAAAATTACATTGTAGATGAAGAAGTGCCGCATCCGAGACCGTTTGCACCTAAGAAATATATATACTAATATTTGATATACATCGATTATAAGTGAAGGGGTACTTTTATTTTGTTCTTTGTCTATATGATATTGACAACGTTTATTTAACCTAAAAGAAGACCATTTAAATCATATTTTTCTCGAAAAATAAAATATGCATATTAAAGATAGATAATTATATTTTATGAAGCCGTTTGCACCTAAGCGATAACTTAATTAATGAAAGAGTTATAGCGCGTTAAATTTACAGCTACTCTTTGTTTCCATATGGTAAATTATCCCCGATAGCAATTGCCGGTGGAATAATTCTTCCACATGACCGCCTTTTTACGGTTTGTGTCGGTGTATTCTGTCAAAGCGGCAATGCAAATTCTTCGGAAACACTTGCAAGGCCTATAACAAAAGAGGTGTCTGTACCATCAATATAGGCAGACATCCCCACATATGTGGTCTGTGCCGTGGCCAACAGTCAGCGGTCTCCTGTAATAACAAGCCAAGGGACAGACCTTACAACAACATTGCCACTGTCACTTCTTCACCAACAACTAATATCAGCAGAACCAACACGATACCTTCCAAATAAAATATCTGTAACACCGATTAAGATCGATAAATTGAGCCCCTTCTTAATGGGTCACCCTGACGCACATTACTTAATCAATGGCTTTCGGACTGGCTTTATACCTGGCTATATTGGCCGTAGGTCTTCTCTATCCTGTTCAAACAGAGTCCATTTGATATTCCTCCATTCCCTCACATGAAAATAAGCCCGATTGGTTTAGCTCCTAAAAAAGCACCAGGGCAGTACCGACTAATTCACCATCTTAGCTAACCAAAGGCAATTCTTTTCTTCGGTTCATTATTCTTCCTTTGATGATACGGTTTCTTTAGGTCCAGGGACATTCATGGCAAAAACAGATATTGATAGCGCATTTCCCCTCATTCCCATAAACCCATTAGACCATGCCTTCCCATGGGTGCTTCAAGCTCCTGTGCAATATTCACAAATTCAGTACAGCTATCCACTGGAAAGGTTTTGCATTTTTAAATGTGCAACATATGGTACATACTTTAGATGATTTTCTAATATTAGGCTCTCATAATGCTTGCCACAGAGATTTAACAGATTTCCTACAATTTTATTCCGTAATTGGTATACCTATAACAATGGAGCAAACAGTTTATCCGAGCAAAATTATAACTTTCATGGGTCTAGAGCTTGACTCCATTTCTATGGAGGCACGCTTACCAGAAGACAAATTGGAAAAGCTGCAAGCCCTTTAGGCTCAGTGTAGGATAAAACGTACACTCAAATTGAAAGAGCTACAGTCTTTGCTTGGTCTTTTGAATTTCTGCTGCCAAGCGGTTGTCCTGGGGCGCTGTTTCATGCGTCGTCTGACCGATTTGTAAAGTTATCAATCCAAATCACCATATCACTCTGAATAAGGAAGGTCGTAAATATATTTCTGCTTGACTTATGTTTGTGCAGCATTTCAATGGTAAACAACTACTGTTAAACATACGTTTGATTACGACTGATATGTTGCATTTCCACACAGATGCAGCCGGTGCAATTGGATTTGGGGCAATGTTTGTCAAGAAATGGTTCTATGGGAAATGGTCAGGTTCCATAACTCATCTAAACATCACATTTAAAGGTCATAGCATTCGAGATATGGGGGCAACATTTTCAAAATAGATGTTTAATCATACATTCTAATAACATAGCCGTTGTGCAAAAATCATTAATAGTCATACTAAAGAACCATTGGTTATGTCCCTTGTACGCCGTATGGTTATAGTATGTATGACTTGAAATTATACGTATTCCGGCAAAACATATCCTTGGTAAAGAGAATATTTTGCCAGACATTCTTTCATGTTTTCAGATGGGGCAGTTTTATCGTTTAGCACCCCAGATGGACAACCTTCCCACAGTCATACCACACAACTTGCTCCAGATAATCTGAATTTGGCATTAGAATGCTTTGGCACCAGCTACTATCAATACATGCAGGAATGCTTTTAACCATTACCAAATTGTTCACATGACCTTTTATACATCTGAGTCAATTTTGCCTGTCTATGTAGAAACACTTGCCCAATGCATAGCTGTGTGTCATCACAAGGGTCTTAAGGCCTCTATGGCAACTACATACATGTCGGCCATTGCATATGTTCATAACATAAGGGGATACCCTAACCCTGGGGAGGCCTTTTTAATACACAAAATCCTTTACGTTCTTCGCCGCTCCTCTTCCCCTGGCAAAAGGTTACCAATAACATTAGATACTCTTCAAACTATTATACAAGCCCTACCGCAACATTGCACTAATTCACATACACGTCTTGTATTCAAAGCTATTTTTCTTGTCGCATGTTTTGGTCTTCTAAGAGTTAGTGAAATTGCAGTTCGACATCAACTCCGGAACATGCACTTCTCCGCAAAAATGTTCAGATCCAACTATTGGGATCGAAACCACAATTTATCATTTTACACTTAACCTCATACAAACATTCCAATGACAATGAGGCAACTGGGCCACTGCAATGCAATGCAATGCTTTGAAGTCATTGTAGGCCTAACATATTTTGAAATGTATAAGGTGGATAAAGGGTATATGTTCATAACTATCTACTGGAGACCATGTATCATAAATGTGAAGTTCGAATCCCAGCTTGGCCAACATTCTTTCCGACGTTTGACAAAAGTCACTGTGACAAAAGTCATTCGTCTTTCACCAATGGGCTAACAGTCTATGTGGAAAATCAGCCAGTTGTTTGGAAAGTATGTTGTGTTGGGTACAGGCATGAGTAAGCCAGGAAGCGCATGAGTAGATGAACTGACCGCCGAAATATGACTTAAAACATGTTGAAAACAGCGTTAAACCCCAAACAATCAAACCATTAATATGTATTTTTCCAGAGGCATGTTTTCAACAGTAACTGTGTAATTACGAAGTTATTCATACATGACATTTGCCTATTTTGAGTATTCAATAAGATTTGGTGAACTATTTTACAGTGTGCTCACTTTTTTTTATTTGACTACCCTTTAAAGTCGTTTCGGGCGCAATTGTCCGATTCGCAATTGAACCAGACTAAAAAGCCTGGTAAGCCAGAGTATTCAAACTGTCTGACCAGGATCTATATTGTTAACGGCCCAACTCAACCTCAAAGCTGAACAAATCGACTTATATTATGTGTAAAACACACACTTTATCGATCATACCCATGTTAATTCATCAACGTTTTGAGAAGAAAAACCATTTCTGCCAACATATCTTGAAATAAGACAAGCATTTTCAGAGGAAAAACGTTTAGTTTGTCATTTTACCATTTGGTAACGTTTGTGCCAAGTTTCTTTGTTGCATGGTTAAGATGCAGGTGGGACAAGGTTAGAGTGACTGACAGACAGACATACAGAAGGAATTCACCAAACCTATAGTCCCCACATCGATCTTTGGACTAATAAGTGAATTTCAAATGTACAATGATTAATTAACATATATTGATGTTTTAATTGGTCTGCACCAGAATGTTTTGAATGCAAGTCAATATTGTTTGCTTAAGTAATTCAAAAATTGGCCAAACACTTTTGGAGCAACAGATTTTTAATGTTTTCACTATAACCATTATGGCGGCCATGTTTTTCGATCAATGAACTTGGCTTGAGGGGTTCTGATAGAGGGTCACCCAAGGAACATTTCTACAACATTATTTAAAAATCGGCCCTACGCTTTCGTGGAAGAAGATTTTTTAAGTATTCACAATAGCCATATAATGCAAAATAGCCCCGCCCCCTGGCGGCCATGTTTTTCAATCAATCAACATTTCTTGAAGGTATCCAATAAACGGTCACACAAGGAACATTTCTACAAAACTATTTGAAAATCGGCCGGACACTTTCGGAGAAGAAGATTTTTTAAGTTTTCACTATAGCCATATAAGGCGAAATAGCCCCGCCCCCTGGCGGCCATGTTTTTCAACCAATTAACATTTCTTGAATGAATCTAATAAGGGGTCATCCAAGGAACATTTCTACATATTATTTGAAAATCGGGCCGACACTTTCGGAGAAGAAGATTTTTTAAGTTTTACTATAGCCATATAAGGAAAAATAGCCCCATACCCTGGCGGCCGTGTTTTTCAACTAATCAACATTTCTTGAAGGAATCTAATAAAGGGTCACCCAAGGAACATTTCTAAAACATTATTTGAAAATCGGCCCGACACTTTCGGAGAAGAAGATTTTTGAAGTTTTCACTATTTGTTTCTTTCGGTTGCCATGGAAACCAGAATTTCGAATGGATAAAAACAAATTGAAGGAATTAAGTAGAGGACATTGAGAGGATACTTCCTATGAAGTTTCAACCAAATTGGCCAAGTGGTTAGGGAGAAGAATTCTTTTAAAGGAAAAAAGCATGCACGCACGCACGACGGACAATTCGCCATGACATAAGCTCGACTGGCTTTCAGCTAAAAACAGACAGATTCAAGCATGTTAAAACTTTTGAATGAAGATGCACAGTACATGTACATTTCACTCATTTGAATCCATAAAAACATTTCGTAATTGAAGGTTATCATGCTAATCTAATTTAACTGCCAATTTATCAAGAATAGTTTTAACAGACGTCATCAATTTAATTTATTTCTTCAGACTGAGAGACTAATATATATACAATATATGTGTCGGAGGGTTCTCTTACCTTGCATTGTGGTGCGGGAACTAAATCAGTAAAGGTGCAAGTGAACAATCTTACGAATAAATCTTTAATCACAAACAGGAATAACAAATAACGACAATAAAAGGAAATAATGTAACAATACCTCGGACTGAGGTTGTCTCGCCATTCTAAGAAATTTAACCCCTAGTGTTTAACCTACCCCATTACCCAGTTTTGAACTTGACCAATATGTGATCTTATAATTTTTCATGAAGATTAAATAAAAAATGTGATTCCACAAGGTTATTCTAACATTTGACCTAGTGACCTAGTCTTTGACCCCTCATTGCATATTTGTGAACTTGATATAGATTTGATGAAATTTCGTGAATACTGAATGAAGAAAGAGACTTCTAGAGAGTTCAGAAGATTATTCCAAATTAAGGCAAATTAGGACATTGACCTTCATCATTTTGACCTTGAATGATGTTCCATGACACAACAATACATCTGACATAGTTTCAGAAAAAATCCAGCAGGGCTTGCTATGATATAACCAAGGTTAAATTTTGAGGTTAAGTTACCTAACCAAGTTCAAGTTCTGCCAAAGTATGACCTTGACCTTGAACATTTTGACTTTGAATGATGTCTCATGACCAAACAATACATCTGACATAGTTTCAGGAAAATTCCATTAGAGGTTGCTGAGATAAAGTGATTTGTAAAAGTGGCCGCCGCCGTCGTCGTCGCCGGGAAAGTGACTGCTATGTATCATCCCCCTATCGTGGGTTAGATAAAAATGAACATACAGAGTAAGGTGTAAGAAATAAGAGATAACTACTTGTAAAGGTGCAAGTGAACAGTCTTACGAATAAATGCTTAATGACACGTGAAGGAATAAGCTCTTGCGCGAATTAGCTCGACCATGTGATGACGTGTCCGACATATGAATAGGTGAAAGGTGAATTGTTAGAGGTGAAATGTTAGTATTGAAATGTCTTGTTAGTAGCACAGGTACCCGGCGTGTCATTTCCCCCACACTATCGTTTAATATAGACTACCGTACTATAAATACATACTATAGTAAAGGTGTAGCACTCTTCGGTCAAAACATCACCAAAAAAAACACAAGCTTTTTTCAACAAGGCCGTGTGTTCGTAATTTCTGTTCGGTTCTCAAAAACTTGGTCTTGTTCGTCCAAGCAATAATTGGTGTATAACATTTCGCCTGAATTAAATCCACAAATAGCTATCGCTAAATACAGCGAAGCAATAAACTTGCAAAATGTTTGTCTCGACTCCCATGTGACCGAAGTAGAATGTGTGCGTTTAAGATCAAAATTCTTTAACGGTTTTTATGCCCGGCCAAGAACAACGTGAATCAACAGAAAATTAATTTTGTAACTACTTGCCTTTGATGAATTTATAACAGCGAGGTATATATCCCACTACGCGTGTATTTTCCACAATCCTGATTTCCGTACGATTACGTGTTATTCCGAACGATTCCGCCGAGCTCAGAAACGGTAAGTATCTATTATTGGTTAAAATGCGGAGGTGTGGCAACCTTCGCCTTTGGTTTACAGCATTTACTCACATTTCCATTTAAATTGTAGAAACCAACTTTATAAAAACAATTACAATACAAATATTGACAATTAGCAGTCCACGGTAAATAACTCGACAATCCTCACTTGGTAATACATATTTTAATATCACGTTTCGATACCTTATAGTGTATATTTAGTTTTTCATTACACTGCTCAAAGATTTAGGTCCTATTTAATTACCTACTGTTGCTGCGGCATCTGAAAGGGGGAAATGTAAAGAAAATCTCTGAATCTTCTCATCCGATTTCGAAGATTTTTGTCAGAAATGTTCTTTATGTTACCCTCTACAAAAAAAATGTTCCAGAAACGTTGATTGGTTCAAAGACTGGCAGTTAGGCGGCATAAAAAAGGGGCAAAAATAAATAATCTTCTACTTTGATAGTCTGTTTGATATCATGATAACTTTGCACAAATCATCCTTTATTGTGTGTGTACTTTTTTTTCCAATTCAAGATGTATTGGTTGTTGACAAACAGAGCCACCAGGCGGCATTTTGAATAATTTCTCCTTTTGCCACATTGTTTCAGAATGATTATCATGCAAAATTACTGCTTTAAGTTCGAACTGTTTTTTTACATAGATTGCGAAACAGACATTCAACTTATATTAATCACGCTCAATGTCTGCCTCCTGGAGACTTAATTAACTCGCTACGTTTTTATGGAAAAATCCGAGAGTTATCACGGGACTAGAACCAGGAACCTTTTGTACGAGAGGCCGACGCTCCACCTCTGCACCAATGTCTTCTCTTACTGAATTGTTTCAAAATATATGTCATACAGATATACTCAATTACATAATGTATGTACAGAAAGAGTAAATACTAAACTATGAGATAATGAAAAGTTTTAAATGAAGATATGATCATTGCATTGAGTTGAAAAGATTGCGACAAAAGGAGAAATTGGTCATAAACAGAAACCTTGATACCGGCTTCATATATGGTTATTATACTGAAGTCGGGGAACCAAAGCGAAGCATGACACACCTCCCCATTTGAACAATCATAAATACTTTCGGGGCAATTTGGAATCGTACGGAAAATAGAATAAGCATTTCCGGGTCAACGCTGTCAACATGGCTGTGCCGTATTCAAAGCGATCAGGATTGTGGAAAATACACGCGTAGCATGATGTATACCTCGCTGTTATAAATTTATCGAAGGCAATAAGTTACAACATCTGTTGAATCACGTTGTTCTGGACGGGGCATCACGAACCGTTAAAGAAATTTGTTCTTAAACGAACGAATTCTACTTCGGTCACATCGGAGCCGAGACATCCATTTGGCAGGTTTATTGCCTCACTGTATTTAGCTAGAGCTATGGGTAGACTTAATACAGGCGAAATGCTATACACAAATTATGTCTCCGCCGTCGAACAAGACCAAGTTTTTGAGAATCGAACGAAAATTACGAACACACGGCCTTGTTGAAAGAGGCTTGTGAAATTTGTCTTGATGTTTTGACCCAAGAGTACATTTATTTTACTATATTGTGTATATATCTTTTTTTTAAATTATTTAATTATTAAGGGACAAAACTGCACGCCGGGAACCTGTGGTTAGTAGGCTACCAATTGAAGAATTATGAAAACACGTATCTCTTTTTGCATTTATTATTTTTGAATGAAGACGGTATCGAACAAACATGATAGTTCCCCAAAACAGGTATTTTAGCTAATAGAGACTAATTACAAATTACTCATTTTTTTGAAGACATCATATTTTGATCTGGCATTCATCAATATAAAACGTTAATTTCTTTATGTATGTTTTATCAATAGTAGTACATTATGTTCCAGTGGCATAAGCAAAAGGAATGTTTATGATTTTATGTCAGATATTGTCTGATATTGTCTCCTATATCTGGATGTACACACTCTTGCCAAGCCTTTTGCATGATTATGAATCGAGATATCATACTAACATTGTCAGCTGACGGTTTACATAGCGACATTGGACACGCACTACGTGCAAAAAGCTATAGTATCTATTGTATAAATCTATCAAGTAAGCCAATCAGATACACGCACAAATAATTGCTGTGTGTAAGAACGAGGTCGGCAGAAGCCCGGAGTTGTCATGCCATATCATTTTACTAAGTTTATTTGCATGCTCAAATGATAAGTTGGTATTCTATTATTCGTTTCCATTGTTTAAATTAATAGATAGATAGCTATATTTTATTTGAGTTATACATATACATCTCATCATTTGCATATACACATCTATACGTGAACATCATATACGTTTTCTGAGTGTAGCTTAACTATAAATAGCTTATACTAAATGAAGTAATAGGATTTAACAATAAATGCTAAAACTTACAACTTGTCGATTGTTGGTTGGTCACTTTACATTATACTGTTGGTTTTAGTGTCAGCCCCGGTTCGGGCGTCGGCCCCAGGTTCCAAATTATGGTTAAAGTATCTTGTACTCAAAGTGTAAGAGGTTATTTGACCGAAAATTGAGTTTGTAAAACATCTTTGATACTATGATGATTCCTTGCTTCAGATGCTGAGTGTGATATTAATTTTCGCCTTTACATGTTTTATTAAAGACATATTGCAACGGTCTCTTGTCCTCTACAATTTAGAGGTGATTTGACTGAATTTGACTTAGTGATACACTCTTACAATGAGATTGATATTCACAACCTCCTAAGATTTCTTTTTGCGAAATCCGGAATAGTGTTTTCAGAAATAATCTTGAATTTAACACATTTCAAGAAACAGAAATTGTATCAAGAAGCAATGTTACTGTAGTCAAAATCTCAGATGCATGGTTTAGTAAAATAACAATGCTTCAATCCTCCTTCCATTCAGTTTTTTCACAAACAAGTTTTGTCGGTTTTCCACATTTGATATATTGATACTCCTTTGATAATTTGCTGATCTCTTAGTTCGGATGCAGAGCGTGACCTTAATGTTCTTCTTTACATCTTTTGTTTTAATTTATTTGTTTCTCGCGTCGGTTGTTCCGTGTAACATATTTTCTATTTAAATTACTTTGAAAAGAAGTTTGGTTTATGTTCAGTCTTGGTAAAAGGGTTTGGTTTTAACTTTGTATCGATTGTCAGCATGCTTTTAACGTATAGAACCACACTCGATGTCTGGTTGCTTGGAACTTAACCCTTACTCACGCAGTTTGCGTTGAACCATTCCAAATACTGCACCATCTCCTCACCACGGGATTCGAAGCCGGAAATTTATATGTGGTTGTGCATGTGTCGAGGGCTTGGCGTGAAACGGTTGTAACTAAAAACCTATTTTGAAAACTCTGGTTTAGGGGCAATTTTGAACCCTTTGTAAACAATGCAAATTTAGATGCCATTGCTCAGAACGAGCAATGGCACCTAAATTTCCATTGTTTACCAAGAAAAATGATTTAATACTTATAAGAACGTTATGGCGAGGTGATTAACCTTGGTAAAAAAATACCAATTTTAGATACAACCGTTTCACGCCAAGCCCTCGGTGTGTACTATCAAACGACTGATGCATCGGCGTCAGGATAAATGATACCGGACGTACCAAGTAAAGACCGTGACATAACTAAATGATACTGGACGTACCAAGTAAAGACCGTGACATAACTAAATGATACTGGACGTACCAAGTAAAGACCGTGACATAACTAAATGATACCGGACGTACCAAGTAAAGACCGTGACATAACTAAATGATACTGGACGTACCAAGTAAAGACCGTGACATAACTAAATGATACCGGACGTACCAAGTAAAGACCGTGACATAACTAAATGATACCGGACGTACCAAGTAAAGACCGTGACATAACTAAATGATACTGGACGTACCAAGTAAAGACCGTGACATAACTAAATGATACCGGACGTACCAAGTAAAGACCGTGACATAACTAAATGATACTGGACGTACCAAGTAAAGACCGTGACATAACTAAATGATACTGGACGTACCAAGTAAAGACCGTGACATAACTAAATGATACCGGACGTACCAAGTAAAGACCGTGACATAACTAAATGATACTGGACGTACCAAGTAAAGACCGTGACATAACTAAATGATACCGGACGTACCAAGTAAAGACCGTGACATAACTAAATGATACTGGACGTACCAAGTAAAGACCGTGACATAACTAAATGATACTGGACGTACCAAGTAAAGACCGTGACATAACTAAATGATACCGGACGTACCAAGTAAAGACCGTGACATAACTAAATGATACTGGACGTACCAAGTAAAGACCGTGACATAACTAAATGATACCGGACGTACCAAGTAAAGACCGTGACATAACTAAATGATACTGGACGTACCAAGTAAAGACCGTGACATAACTAAATGATACCGGACGTACCAAGTAAAGACCGTGACATAACTAAATGATACTGGACGTACCAAGTAAAGACCGTGACATAACTAAATGATACCGGACGTACCAAGTAAAGACCGTGACATAACTAAATGATACCGGACGTACCAAGTAAAGACCGTGACATAACTAAATGATACCGGACGTACCAAGTAAAGACCGTGACATAACTAAATGATACCGGACGTACCAAGTAAAGACCGTGACATAACTAAATGATACTGGACGTACCAAGTAAAGACCGTGACATAACTAAATGATACTGGACGTACCAAGTAAAGACCGTGACATAACTAAATGATACTGGACGTACCAAGTAAAGACCGTGACATAACTAAATGATACCGGACGTACCAAGTAAAGACCGTGACATAACTAAATGATACCGGACGTACCAAGTAAAGACCGTGACATAACTAAATGATACTGGACGTACCAAGTAAAGACCGTGACATAACTAAATGATTTGAAATGTTATTAATATAAATATATACTTTTAATTGATCGACTAACATTTTCTTTTATTATTTTAAAACACATAGCTCCGTTATTAATTACAGCAAATAACATAATGTTTGTCATGATATATCTTTTCAACATATTCCTCGAGAGTAGTAGGGAATGAGTTTTAAAATACTTCATACTGCATTCACATACTTATGTAATCTATGTAAAATAAATTAGTTCGAACTTAAAGCAGTAATTTTGCATGATAATCATTCTGAACAACTTGTTCGTCCTTGCTATGTACCGTTGTCTTATGACGTAATATATTATCTCGACGTTTAAACGCTTTTTTACAAATGCCACGTCTGTTCATGTTGCCCTCCAAATAGTGAATGAGGAGGCGGATAAGGCGGCGGAGGTTGAGCTTTTATCTCGAAACCCCGAAGAATCCAACCGGGGAGCGAGTCTCTTTATCTTGCGTGGTTTATCACTAACCTGACTGTCTCTCGTGTCTTCCAAAACACCATTTGACATATCTCGTTTCCTCTTTCTGGAGAGTTCAGTTATGACGCGCTCATTCATTTGTTGCACGGGTGTAACTGCTTTGATCTTTATTATGCTGTTCATTGCTGCCTTTGGCTTGTCATCCCCTTCACTAATGATGATTCTACTTCACCCTGCTACTTCCTCCAAAGCCTAAATATTTGACACAATAAAACCTAATGTGATGTTTTTTTCATATTTTTACCTTTGCGAAGACCTATGTATTGCACGAAAGCATAAAACATGGCCGATTTAACCGAAAAACCTAAATCTGGGTGGTATAGACAAAAATAAAAATCTTTAATAATAACTACTTAATTTACCTAATATTTGCATTTGTGATTTGAATTTATATCATACTTTGTAATTAATTAGAAAAAACCTATACTTA
The DNA here is from genome assembly GCA_031761405.1 of Serripes groenlandicus. Taxonomy (NCBI): domain Eukaryota; kingdom Metazoa; phylum Mollusca; class Bivalvia; order Cardiida; family Cardiidae; genus Serripes; species Serripes groenlandicus. The sequence continues at coordinate 168,072 of JASEVX010000319.1, read as the reverse complement.
TGAACAGTTCGTTTGTCTTAAAGGTCAAATTACGCTAAATACATACGCTGACTTGCTGATCTACACCACTATCGTCCCTGAACAAACCTTTGTTTGTGTAGAAACGAATGTTTCACATCACCATAATTTATTGAATATATGACATTGAGTTTAAATGCATTGTAAATGTGTATAGGATGCACTGGAAATGATTGATTTGATCACTTTTAGCATTTTGACCTTGTTTGAAGTTTTGTTCGGGCCCGATTTGGCCCAAAATTACGGTAACCATTTTAGCCTGGTGAGTTTTTTCTTGCATGATGCATGAACCCACATTTTGTTTAGATTGTTTTAAAGCTAGGAGGTAACTCTTTTCAATGATATATGGTGTTCTCCATGATAAACGCTTAGAAAGTGTAACAATTGAGGACTGAAACTGGTTGATTTAAATGGAAACAAAGAAGGATTTTTTGGTGTATTGTAATCTTTAAAAACCATTTCCTACTACTCTCGAGTATGTATTTAACAATACGCGAATTAATACTAAATATCGCTGAAATGATCATACAATACTGAACTTTTTCAAATTTATTTTACAAAAGTAAAAGCGTCCATTACTTTCATGTTGCTGAAAAAACAGTCTGTGCTTTAACGAATACAAATATTTATATCATTGCATTTAGGCTGTTAGCAAGAGTTAAATACTCTTTTGGAGTAATTAGAGTATAACTAATAGCCTCTTATGATGTATTGAAGTTTTGCAGTGACAAAATAACAGTTTAAATGCATGAACACATTTCGGGGTACAACAAACGAGCCTGAAAGAAATTATCGTTACCTTTCAGATGACAACAACGGATCACCATGATTGCATCGAAACGTTTTAAAATTAGGAGCGAAAACTAATGTTACTTTAATTTCGCCAAAAAGGAATAACCGACGTGACTGGTCTCCAACTACTCACGTAAAGTTCTACGTCATTTAAGTAGTAGTTACTTGTCAGGACTATACGAACAAAGTGCTTTTGAAATAAAAGTTCGTTATATATACATATCATTGGACAGCACGGATTGTTTCTTGGTCTTACTCGGGCTATCTTACTTTGAAATGTTCCGTTGTACATAATGGCACATTTAAATGTTTCCACTTCAATGATCGAGACGTTTGAAAAGAAGAAGCCACAGTCTGTCCTTATTCCTGTTCATTTACTGTTTTTAATATATATTAAGTTAATTTAAGTATCATACCATTGCATGCAGATAACTGATATAAGCACCCTTTTTAATAGGCATGTTTATGTTTGTTTATGTTCTTGTACATACTTCAGAGGAAAAAACATGTTCTATGCAAGGCATAGACATTTCATATAATATGCAACAACAATAATTCCATATTGTTATTTTCAGAATTATTTTAAGATTGATATAGCATATACGGGCAAAGCGCAGTGTCCATTTTATGTAACAGGTAAGTTCTTACTTGCATTTTATCAGCTCATTACAAAATCATTTGATACAACTTTTATTATTTAACTCATATATAAATCACTGAATCTCTTACTGAAAAATGCTGTAACTGATGATAAGGGAATGACTTTAATATGTAGTTACATATATCTAGAATTTACACTCCAGTGGCTGGTCTCGTTCTAGTAAATATTTCTTCATTTAGTCATAGTTTCTTCCAATTTTCTTTTAGTTATCCACAGCTAAATCTTTTTCGAATTTATGATTCACAGTAAAAATGAAATTTAAATAAAGTTTCGACATCTTTAATTTATAGGGAGGCATGGCGACCGGACTGTGGCATCTGCTTGTCATACTGATATATAGCGTTCAAATTACCACACCAACCACTACTATCACACCAACAACTACTACCACACCAACAACTACTACCACATCAACAACTACTATCACACCAACAACTACTACCACTCCTACAACTCCTACCACTCCTACAATTACTACCACACCTACAACTACTTTCACACCAACAACTACAATCCCACCAACAACTACTTTCACACCAACAACTACTATCACACCAACAACTACTATTCCACCAACAACTTCTACCACACCAACAACTACTTTCACACCAACAACTACTATCCCACCAACAACTACTATCACACCAACAACTACTAACACACCAACAACTACTATCCCACCAACAACTTCTACCACACCAATAACTACTTTCACACCAACAACTACTATCCCACCAACAACTACTACCACTCCTACAATTACTATCACACCAACAACTACTATCCCACCAACAACTACTACCACTCCTACAATTACTATCACACCAACAACTACTATCCCACCAACAACTACTATCCCACCAACAACTACTATCACACCAACAACTACTATCCCACCAACAACTACTATCCCACCAACAACTACAACCACTCCTACAACTACTATCACACCTACAACTACTATCACATCTACAACTACTATCACACCAACAACTACTATCCCACTAACAACTACTATCACACCAACAACTACTATCCCACCAACAACTACTATCCCACCAACAACTACTATCCCACCAACAACTACAACCACTCCTACAACTACTATCACACCTACAACTACTATCACACCAACAACTACTATCCCACCAACAACTACTATCACACCAACAACTACTATCCCACCAACAACTACTATCCCACCAACAACTACAACCACTCCTACAACTACTATCACACCTACAACTACTACCACATCAACAACTACTATCACACCAACAACTACTACCACTCCTACAATTACTACCACTCCTACAATTTCTATCACACCAACAACTACTTTCACACCAACAACTTCTTTCACACCAACAACTACTATCCCACCAACAACTACTATCACACCAACAACTACTATCCCACCAACAACTACTATCACACCAACAACTACTATCCCACCAACAACTACTAACACACCAACAACTACTATCCCACCAACAACTACTTTCACACCAACAACTACTATCCCACCAACAACTACTATCACACCAACAACTACTATCCCACCAACAACTACTATCACACCAACAACTACTATCCCACCAACAACTACTAACACACCAACAACTACTATCCCACCAACAACTACTATCCCACCAACAACTACTATCCCACCAACAACTACTATCCCACCAACAACTACTTTCACACCAACAACTACTATCCCACCAACAACTACTATCCCACCAACAACTACTATCCCACCAACAACTACTTTCACACCAACAACTACTATCCCACCAACAACTACTTTCACACCAACAACTACTATCCCACCAACAACTACTATCCCACCAACAACTACTATCCCACCAACAACTACTATCACACCAACAACTACTATCACACCAACAACTACTATCCCACCAACAACTACTATCCCACCAACAACTACTATCCCACCAACAACTACTATCCCACCAACAACTACAACCACTCCTACAACTACTATCACACCTACAACTACTATCACACCAACAACTACTATCCCACCAACAACTACTATCACACCAACAACTACTATCCCACCAACAACTACTATCCCACCAACAACTACAACCACTCCTACAACTACTATCACACCTACAACTACTACCACATCAACAACTACTATCACACCAACAACTACTACCACTCCTACAATTACTACCACTCCTACAATTTCTATCACACCAACAACTACTTTCACACCAACAACTTCTTTCACACCAACAACTACTATCCCACCAACAACTACTATCACACCAACAACTACTATCACACCAACAACTACTATCCCACCAACAACTACTATCCCACCAACAACTACTATCCCACCAACAACTACTATCACACCAACAACTACTATCCCACCAACAACTACTATCCCACCAACAACTACTATCCCACCAACAACTACTATCCCACCAACAACTACTATCCCACCAACAACTACTATCACACCAACAACTACTATCACACCAACAACTACTATCCCACCAACAACTACTATCACACCAACAACTACTATCCCACCAACAACTACTATCCCACCAACAACTACTATCCCACCAACAACTACTATCACACAAACAACTACTTTCACACCTACAATAACTATCACACCAACAACTACTATCCCACCAACAACTACTATCCCACCAACAACTACTATCCCACCACCAACTACTATCACACCTACAACTACTATCACACCAACAACTACTATCACACCAACAACTACTATCCCACCAACAACTACTATCCCACCAACAACTACTATTCCACCAACAACTACTTTCACACCAACAACTACTATCACACCAACAACTACTTTCACACCAACAACTACTTTCACACCAACAACTACTATCACACCAACAACTACTATCACACCAACAACTTCTTTCACACCAACAACTACTATCCCACCAACAACTACTATCCCACCAACAACTACTATCCCACCAACAACTACTATCCCACCAACAACTACTATCCCACCAACAACTACTATCCCACCAACAACTACTTTCACACCAACAACTACTTTCACACCAACAACTACTTTCACACCAACAACTACTTTCACACCAACAACTACTTTCACACCAACAACTACTATCACACCAACAACTACTATCCCACCAACAACTACTTTCACACCAACAACTACTTTCACACCAACAACTACTTTCACACCAACAACTACTTTCACACCAACAACTACTATCACACCAACAACTACTATCACACCAACAACTTCTTTCAAACCAACAACTACTATCCCACCAACAACTACTATCCCACCAACAACTACTATCCCACCAACAACTACTATCACACCTACAACTACTATCACACCAACAACTACTATCACACCAACAACTACTATCCCACCAACAACTACTATCCCACCAACAACTACTTTCACACCAACAACTACTATCACACCAACAACTACTATCACACCAACAACTACTATCCCACCAACAACTACTATCACACCAACAACTACTATCCCACCAACAACTACTATCCCACCAACAACTACTTTCACACCAACAACTACTATCACACCAACAACTACTATCCCACCAACAACTTCTACCACACCAACAACTACTTTCACACCAACAACTACTATCCCACCAACAACTACTATCACACCAACAACTACTAACACACCAACAACTACTATCCCACCAACAACTTCTACCACACCAATAACTACTTTCACACCAACAACTACTATCCCACCAACAACTACTACCACTCCTACAATTACTATCACACCAACAACTACTATCCCACCAACAACTACTATCACACCAACAACTACTATCACACCAACAACTACTATCCCACCAACAACTACTATCCCACCAACAACTACAACCACTCCTACAACTACTATCACACCTACAACTACTATCACATCTACAACTACTATCACACCAACAACTACTATCCCACCAACAACTACTATCACACCAACAACTACTATCCCACCAACAACTACTATCCCACCAACAACTACTATCTCACCAACAACTACAACCACTCCTACAACTACTATCACACCTACAACTACTATCACACCAACAACTACTATCCCACCAACAACTACTATCACACCAACAACTACTATCCCACCAACAACTACTATCCCACCAACAACTACTATCCCACCAACAACTACAACCACTCCTACAACTACTATCACACCTACAACTACTACCACATCAACAACTACTATCACACCAACAACTACTACCACTCCTACAATTACTACCACTCCTACAATTTCTATCACACCAACAACTACTATCCCACCAACAACTACTACCACACCAACAACTACTATCCCACCAACAACTACTATCCCACCAACAACTACTTTCACACCAACAACTACTATCCCACCAACAACTACTATCCCACCAACAACTACTATCCCACCAACAACTACTATCCCACCAACAACTACTATCACACCAACAACTACTATCCCACCAACAACTACTATCCCACCAACAACTACTATCCCACCAACAACTACTATCACACCAACAACTACTATCACACCAACAACTACTATCCCACCAACAACTACTATCCCACCAACAACAACTATCCCACCAACAACTACTATCCCACCAACAACTACTTTCACACCAACAACTACTATCACACCAACAACTACTATCACACCAACAACTTCTTTCACACAAACAACTACTATCCCACCAACAACTACTATCCCACCAACAACTACTATCCCACCAACAACTACTTTCACACCAACAACTACTATCACACCAACAACTACTATCCCACCAACAACTTCTACCACACCAACAACTACTTTCACACCAACAACTACTATCCCACCAACAACTACTATCACACCAACAACTACTAACACACCAACAACTACTATCCCACCAACAACTTCTACCACACCAATAACTACTTTCACACCAACAACTACTATCCCACCAACAACTACTACCACTCCTACAATTACTATCACACCAACAACTACTATCCCACCAACAACTACTACCACTCCTACAATTACTATCACACCAACAACTACTATCCCACCAACAACTACTATCACACCAACAACTACTATCACACCAACAACTACTATCCCACCAACAACTACTATCCCACCAACAACTACTACCACACCAACAACTACTATCACACCTACAACTACTATCACATCTACAACTACTATCACACCAACAACTACTATCCCACCAACAACTACTATCACACCAACAACTACTATCCCACCAACAACTACTATCCCACCAACAACTACTATCACACCAACAACTACTATCCCACCAACAACTACTATCCCACCAACAACTACTATCACACCAACAACTACTATCCCACCAACAACTACTATCACACCAACAACTACTACCACTCCTACAATTACTACCACTCCTACAATTGCTATCACACCAACAACTACTATCCCACCAACAACTACTACCACACCAACAACTACTATCCCACCAACAACTACTATCCAACCAACAACTACTATCCCACCAACAACTACTACCACACCAACAACTACTTTCACACCAACAACTTCTTTCACACCAATGACTACTTTCACACCAACAACTACTATCCCACCAACAACTACTATCCCACAAACAACTACTTTCACACCAACAACTACTATCCCACCAACAACTACTATCCCACCAACAACTACTATCCCACCAACAACTACTTTCACACCAACAACTACTATCACACCAACAACTACTATCACACCAACAACTACTATCCCACCAACAACTACTTTCACACCAACAACTACTATCACACCAACAACTACTATCACACCAACAACTACTATCCAACAAACAACTACTTTCACACCAACAACTACTATCCCACCAACAACTACTATCCCACCAACAACTACTATCCCACCAACAACTACTATCCCACCAACAACTACTATCCCACCAACAACTACTTTCACACCAACAACTACTATCACACCAACAACTACTATCCCACCAACAACTACTATCCCACCAACAACTACTTTCACACCAACAACTACTATCACACCAACAACTACTATCCCACCAACAACTACTTTCACACCAACAACTACTATCCCACCAACAACTACTATCCCACTAACAACTACTATCACACCAACAACTACTATCCCACCAACAACTACTATCCCACCAACAACTACTATCACACCTACAACTACTATCACACCAACAACTACTATCACACCAACAACTACTATCCCACCAACAACTACTATCCCACCAACAACTACTATCCCACCAACAACTACTTTCACACCAACAACTTCTTTCACACCAATGACTACTTTCACACCAACAACTACTATCACACCAACAACTTCTTTCACACCAATGACTACTTTCACACCAACAACTACTTTCACACCAACAACTTCTTTCACACCAATGACTACTTTCACACCAACAACTACTATCACACCAACAACTACTATCCCACCAACAACTACTTTCACACCAACAACTACTATCACACCAACAACTACTATCACACCAACAACTTCTTTCACACCAACAACTACTATCCCACCAACAACTACTATCCCACCAACAACTACTATCCCACCAACAACTACTATCACACCTACAACTACTATCACACCAACAACTACTATCACACCAACAACTACTATCCCACCAACAACTACTATCCCACCAACAACTACTTTCACACCAACAACTACTATCACACCAACAACTACTTTCACACCAACAACTACTATCACACCAACAACTACTATCCCACCAACAACTACTATCACACCAACAACTACTATCCCACCAACAACTACTATCACACCAACAACTACTATCCCACCAACAACTACTTTCCCACCAACAACTACTATCACACAAACAACTACTTTCACACCAACAACTACTATCACACCAACAACTACTATCCCACCAACAACTACTATCCCACCAACAACTACTATCCCACCAACAACTACTATCCCACCAACAACTACTATCCCACCAACAACTACTATCACACCAACAACTACTATCCCACCAACAACTACTATCCCACCAACAACTTCTACCACACCAATAACTACTTTCACACCAACAACTACTATCCCACCAACAACTACTACCACTCCTACAATTACTATCACACCAACAACTACTATCCCACCAACAACTACTACCACTCCTACAATTACTATCACACCAACAACTACTATCCCACCAACAACTACTATCACACCAACAACTACTATCACACCAACAACTACTATCCCACCAACAACTACTATCCCACCAACAACTACAACCACTCCTACAACTACTATCACACCTACAACTACTATCACATCTACAACTACTATCACACCAACAACTACTATCCCACCAACAACTACTATCACACCAACAACTACTATCCCACCAACAACTACTATCCCACCAACAACTACTATCCCACCAACAACTACAACCACTCCTACAACTACTATCACACCTACAACTACTATCACACCAACAACTACTATCCCACCAACAACTACTATCACACCAACAACTACTATCCCACCAACAACTACTATCCCACCAACAACTACTATCCCACCAACAACTACAACCACTCCTACAACTACTATCACACCTACAACTACTACCACATCAACAACTACTATCACACCAACAACTACTACCACTCCTACAATTACTATCACACCAACAACTACTATCCCACCAACAACTACTACCACTCCTACAATTACTATCACACCAACAACTACTATCCCACCAACAACTATTATCCCACCAACAACTACTATCACACCAACAACTACTATCCCACCAACAACTACTATCCCACCAACAACTACAACCACTCCTACAACTACTATCACACCTACAACTACTACCACATCAACAACTACTATCACACCAACAACTACTACCACTCCTACAATTACTACCACTCCTACAATTGCTATCACACCAACAACTACTATCCCACCAACAACTACTACCACACCAACAACTACTATCCCACCAACAACTACTATCCAACCAACAACTACTATCCCACCAACAACTACTATCCCACCAACAACTACTATCCCACCAACAACTACTATCCCACCAACAACTACTATCCCACCAACAACTACTTTCACACCAACAACTACTATCACACCAACAACTACTATCCCACCAACAACTACTATCCCACCAACAACTACTTTCACACCAACAACTACTATCACACCAACAACTACTATCACACCAACAACTACTATCCCACCAACAACTACTTTCACACCAACAACTACTATCACACCAACAACTACTTTCACACCAACAACTACTATCCCACCAACAACTACTATCCCACCAACAACTACTATCCCACCAACAACTTCTTTCACACCAACAACTACTATCACACCAACAATTACTATCACACCAACAACTACTATCCCACCAACAACTACTATCACACCAACAACTACTATCCCACCAACAACTACTATCTCACCAACAACTACTATCCCACCAACAACTACTATCACACCTACAACTACTATCACACCAACAACTACTATCACACCAACAACTACTAACACACCAACAACTACTATCCCACCAACAACTTCTACCACACCAATAACTACTTTCACACCAACAACTACTATCCCACCAACAACTACTACCACTCCTACAATTACTATCACACCAACAACTACTATCCCACCAACAACTACTACCACTCCTACAATTACTATCACACCAACAACTACTATCCCACTAACAACTACTATCACACCAACAACTACTATCACACCAACAACTACTATCCCACCAACAACTACTATCCCACCAACAACTACAACCACTCCTACAACTACTATCACACCTACAACTACTATCACATCTACAACTACTATCACACCAACAACTACTATCCCACCAACAACTACTATCACACCAACAACTACTATCCCACCAACAACTACTATCCCACCAACAGCTACAACCACTCCTACAACTACTATCACACCTACAACTACTATCACACCAACAACTACTATCCCACCAACAACTACTATCACACCAACAACTACTATCCCACCAACAACTACTATCCCACCAACAACTACTATCCCACCAACAACTACTATCCCACCAACAACTACAACCACTCCTACAACTACTATCACACCTACAACTACTACCACATCAACAACTACTATCACACCAACAACTACTACCACTCCTACAATTACTACCACTCCTACAATTGCTATCACACCAACAACTACTATCCCACCAACAACTACTACCACACCAACAACTACTATCCCACCAACAACTACTATCCAACCAACAACTACTACCACACCAACAACTACTTTCACACCAACAACTACTTTCACACCAACAACTTCTTTCACACCAATGACTACTTTCACACCAACAACTACTATCCCACCAACAACTACTATCCCACAAACAACTACTTTCACACCAACAACTACTATCCCACCAACAACTACTATCCCACCAACAACTACTATCCCACCAACAACTACTTTCACACCAACAACTACTATCACACCAACAACTACTATCACACCAACAACTACTATCCCAAAAACAACTACTTTCACACCAACAACTACTATCACACCAACAACTACTATCACACCAACAACTACTATCCCACAAACAACTACTTTCACACCAACAACTACTATCCCACCAACAACTACTATCCCACCAACAACTACTATCCCACCAACAACTACTATCCCACCAACAACTACTATCCCACCAACAACTACTTTCACACCAACAACTACTATCACACCAACAACTACTATCCCACCAACAACTACTATCCCACCAACAACTACTTTCACACCAACAACTACTATCGCACCAACAACTACTATCACACCAACAACTACTATCCCACCAACAACTACTTTCACACCAACAACTACTATCACACCAACAACTACTTTCACACCAACAACTACTATCCCACCAACAACTACTATCCCACCACCAACTACTATCCCACCAACAACTACTTTCACACCAACAACTACTATCACACCAACAACTACTATCACACCAACAACTACTATCCCACCAACAACTACTATCACACCAACAACTACTATCACACCAACAACTACTATCCCACCAACAACTACTATCCCACCAACAACTACTATCCCACCAACAACTACTTTCACACCAACAACTACTATCACACCAACAACTACTATCACACCAACAACTACTATCCCACCAACAACTACTATCACACCAACAACTACTATCACACCAACAACTACTATCCCACCAACAACTACTATCTCACCAACAACTACTATCCCACCAACAACTACTATCACACCTACAACTACTATCACACCAACAACTACTATCACACCAACAACTACTATCCCACCAACAACTACTATCCCACCAACAACTACTTTCACACCAACAACTACTATCCCACCAACAACTACTTTCACACCAACAACTACTATCCCACCAACAACTACTATCCCACTAACAACTACTATCACACCAACAACTACTATCCCACCAACAACTACTATCCCACCAACAACTACTATCCCACCAACAACTACTATCCCACCAACAACTACTATCACACCAACAACTACTATCCCACCAACAACTACTTTCACACCAACAACTACTATCACACCAACAACTACTATCACACCAACAACTACTATCCCACCAACAACTACTATCCCACCAACAACTACTATCCCACCAACAACTACTATCACACCTACAACTACTATCACACCAACAACTACTATCACACCAACAACTACTATCCCACCAACAACTACTATCCCACCAACAACTACTTTCACACCAACAACTACTATCACACCAACAACTACTTTCACACCAACAACTACTTTCACACCAACAACTACTATCACACCAACAACTACTATCACACCAACAACTTCTTTCACACCAACAACTACTATCCCACCAACAACTACTATCCCACCAACAACTACTATCACACCTACAACTACTATCACACCTACAACTACTATCACACCAACAACTACTATCACACCAACAACTACTATCCCACCAACAACTATTATCCCACCAACAATTACTTTCACACCAACAACTACTATCACACCAACAACTACTTTCACACCAACAACTACTTTCACACCAACAACTACTATCACACCAACAACTACTATCACACCAACAACTTCTTTCACACCAACAACTACTATCACACCAACAACTACTATCCCACCAACAACTACTTTCACACCAACAACTACTATCCCACCAACAACTACTATCCCACCAACAACTACTATCCCACCAACAACTATTTTCACACCAACAACTACTTTCACACCAACAACTACTATCACAACAACAACTACTACCACTCCTACAATTACTACCACTCCTATATCAACTATCACACCAACCGCCATTACACCAACTGGACCACCAGATTGCGGCGGTATGTGTTTATCTCTTTTCAATATGTGTGTTTAAATGTGTTTTTAAATTTATATTGCAAAACAACAACTTCAGAAAGGATACTTGAAAAAAGTGTATTCACATGAATCTGATATGACTAATATGTGACGTGTTTAAACGTTTCAAAATTAAATGACCCTCCGCAAATTGTCTTGTTTGCAGGTTTTCCGTTCCAATACGGGCCAAGTTATGACACAACACTGCCAAGAACAGATGATAGATGCTCTGGAAAAATAAGAGTTAACACAAAGGTCCCGTTTCAAGGGCAAAAATACAGAAAAATTCATGTACGTGTATTTTATCTATCCATTTCTATTTCATTTATGTCATCTTGCTATTACAGTATTTTAATATAGCATTTTTCCCTTTTACCATCACTATTAATTGGTCTTGCTAAATTGTGGGAATGTAGTTTTGTCAAATGAAACTTATGAAATACCATGAAGTCAATTTATACCACGACCTTGGTAACGGGCAGTCTCACATGAAATCAGCTTGGTTGACCTTTTAGTTATCAAAATATTCAAAGGTTCTTATTACGTGAAAAAAAGATTCGCCCGTTACTGAACAAGGAAAAGTCTACAACTGGTAAATCGGCCCTGACAGAGTTGATATACAGTTAAGTGTGTAATTTATGCTCCAAGTTCGTGATGCCATGGCTATGGTGTCTATATATATATATATAGTAAGACCAGACTTTGATCAAACATTAGCCATTCCAGATAATATAAATTCCTAGGCGTTCAGGGTTGAGGAGATAACTTGACGAATACTGTATCGGTGTCTAGTAAAATGAAGCCGGTAGTGACTTTAATTGGTTTAAACAATATCTTATTTATATTCAAATTGACATGTACATCTTAATACACCTCATATCAAATATAAATATAGACAGGATTGAGCAGTAAACATTAAGCTTATTTAGGAAGCTCTCTCATTGTGTATTTTATAGTTACATAAACTATGTTTTTCCAGTAACTTAATGAAACTAGAAAAAATAGAATATTTCTTTATATTCATTTAGCGTATTTACTTTCAAATATATTATACTTTTGAATACAGAGTCGGATTTTTCTTATTACTTATGATTTGTCTTTAAAAAAAAAAGAAAACAGATCCTCATATATATGTTTAATGTATTTATGCTATTTGTTAAATTATCTTAATGATAAAAGAATAATTATAAGAAGAGTATCGCTCACTTATTCAAATGGAATTTTCATCTTTCTATTGGTTTCTAAAATCAATATATCTAATGATATATCTACCTTAAACATCTAGATCATCCATAAGTACTCAGTTAACGTAATACAAGAAGACTAAAAAAATACATATGATAGCAATTATTTTCAATAAGTAATTACAATATATTCTAATAAATACAAAACATAAAGCAATGGTTTCGTACACGTAAGACATATTCTATTGTTGCTTAACTTTTGACAGCGTCATTTTTGTCTCTCCAGATATGTCCTAATGGTATCATATGTTTCGGGAAGAAAGTACAGACGTCTTTTATACCACGACATGGGGAATTTCGAAAGAGCTTTCGGGGTCGTTCATGTCTGGCTCCGTACTTCAGTGATTTGAATACTCGTTTACATGGCACTATTTACTACCGTTATATAGATGCACTAGAAGACACATCTGCGACGGAAATTGACGTGGCTAAAAAACTGGTAATAAAGAGTCTGGGCGTCAATATAGAACCGACCTTTATATTGATAACGACTTGGTCTAAAGTTCCACACTACATTTATTACTATTTCTACAACCTGCATAAATCTCGAGTAAGTATTGTTTACATTTTACTTTACTTGTCTACTTATTCATTAACGTTTGCTTTGCTCTTTCTGCTTTGATGTAAATGTTAATGAGTTAAGCAAATAGTACGAGTCCAAAGAGTTGTCCTTACACATGATTGTTCAAGGTATGTTTTGTACAGTCTCACTTGAACTTTCGCACCAATCATGTTACCAGTTCAGTCAGAGGAATCCACAATGACATATTGAATAGTGTAGGGAATTTTGGATTGTTTTTATCCTTTCGATCTTCGCCCCCGATAGTAATGGTAGTGTAGTCAAGGAGATGCACTTTTCCTAACGTAGTACTAGTCTGTTACCCTTGGATCATATATAAATGTTTAATATTCATGATATAACTGAAATATTTAGAAACGGATTTAATGATAAATCAGCGAACACTTTTTCTATATAAACTTATTTATGGCGTATATAACGCGTGACTTATAAATGTGTATAGTTTATGAATAAAGGTATAGTACTGTAGCAAATATGAGTACGTTATATACGTTAAAGTAACACAGATATATATATATAAAACAAAACAAATGGTTAATATTGAAGCTTAAATAAACTCGTATACATGATACGAAGGCTCGAAATTTGTTATCACAAGTAAGGCTTTATAATCGGTCGACTTCGTGTACACATTCAATGGGAATGTAACCAGTTTGCAATCAGTGCAGTCTGATCTTGCTCTGCACAGTTCGACAATAAAGCATAAAATATTCTGGTAAGATTTATCTGTTTGTATCATTAGAATTTATGCGCATGTAAGTTATTTCCACATATGCTATACTCATGCTTTCCCTTTCCACCATACAACATATATGCAACAGACGACTTTGAAACGCAAACACCTGAACATTATCTACAAATAAAAGTAAATTATTGTAATGAAACGAGCTATTGTAGCAAAAGCATAAATTGCTCAACATGGGCAATTTCTCCTTTTGCCACACTGTCCTCAAACATCGTCCGCTGTAAATGCGTCATATATCGTCTGTGCGCGTGGGAAAGGGTTCAGTTTGTGTTTCGCATATCAGCAAGACAAAAATTCTGATACAGTTTCAACATGCTCTAGTTAAAAATGCAACCTCCATTATGTTAACAAGATTTACCTTCAATTTGGCCTAGTGAGCTAGTTTCTGAGCCAATATGACCCATATTCGAACTTGAATTAGATATCATTAAGACAAGCATTCTAACCTCCACAGCACTTGCGGGCACCTGCACAGCACGATTGAGGGAGAGGTTTGCGTTTGCACGCTACCTCTACAACTTAGATATTGGTGCATTGGTGGCTGAAGAGGAGAGGTCTCATTCCCTTTACTTCAACTCTCCCTCTCTTGTGCGTATTGCCGTATCCTTCTCCTTCAGTCCTCCCTTCTTTTATAGGGCATCTTGTAGTACTGTTACTCTGACACTTTAGTGATAAACTGTGTGTTAAATTGCTACCTTCTGTGAAGAGCGCGACTCGAATCTGATTAATGAGGCGATGACCCGGCTTTTATAACCTGCGAGACACACTGGACGTTAATAATGTTCACAAGCGTCCATATTTGACCTCTCGTCGCATTAATTTCTAAAGCATTTCTTAAATTCATATTGGAGTACTCACGCCTTAAGTTTTTCACTGATGTTCCAATAACATTAAAATGATATTTATGGGGGGAAATCCTAGCCTTTTAAATGCAGTTTTATTGAATCAATGATGAACTATTTTTCTCGCGCAGTCTCAACCTAAAGTGCTTTGTTTGGTGCTAACAGCAAGTGGCAGGCTGCTAACTCCAAAAAGAAAAAATGGTATTACTACTATGACCAGGGGCTAAAGCCCCATGCCAACAATGAATTATTAAGCAATGTATGCATGGTAACTATGTATCATCTAATAATCATTGCAGACAGTCACGTTTCAAGTGGTTTATAAGTACGTATGGTAACTCTGTATCATCTAACAATCAAAGCAGAAAGTCACGTTTCAAGTGGTTTATATAAGTATGTATGGTAATTAACTCTGTATCATCTAACTATCATTGCAGACAGTCACGTTTCAAGTGGTTTATATAAGTATGTATGGTAACTAACTCTGTATCATCTAAATATCATTGTAGACAGTCACCTTTCAAGTGGTTTATATAAGTATGTAAGGTAACTATGTATCATCTAACTATCAAAGCAGACAGTCACCTTTCAAGTGGTTTATATAAGTATGTAAGGTAACTCTGTATCATCTAACTATCATTGCAGACAGTCACCTTTCAAGTAGTTTATATAAGTATGTATGGTAACTCTGTATCATCTAACTATCATTGCAGACAGTCACCTTTCAAGTGGTTTATATAAGTATGTAAGGTAACTCTGTATCATCTAACTATCATTGTAGACAGTCACCTTTCAAGTAGTTTATATCAGTATGTACGGTAACTCTGTATCATCTAAATATCATTGTAGACAGTCACCTTTCAAGTGGTTTATATAAGTATGTAAGGTAACTCCGTATCATCTAACTATCATTGCAGACAGTTACCTTTCAAGTAGTTTATATAAGTATGTATGGTAACTCTGTATCATCTAAATATTATTGTAGACAGTCACCTTTCAAGTGGTTTATATAAGTATGTAAGGTAACTCTGTATCATATAACTATCATTGTAGACAGTCACCTTTCAAGTAGTTTATATCAGTATGTAAGGTAACTCTGTATCATCTAAATATCATTGTAGACAGTCACCTTTCAAGTGGTTTATATAAGTATGTAAGGTAACTCTGTATCATCTAACTATCATTGCAGACAGTCACCTTTCAAGTAGTTTACATAAGTATGTATGGTAACTCTGTATCATCTAACTATCATTGCAGACAGTCACATTTCAACTGGTCTACATCAGTATGTATGGTAACTCTGCATCATCTAAATATCATTGCAGACAGTCACATTTCAACTGGTCTACATCAGTATGTATGGTAACTATGTATCATCTAACTATCATTGCGGACAGTCACCTTTCAAGTGGTTTATATAAGTATGTATGGTAACTCTGTATACTACTATCATTGCAGACAGTCACCATTCAAGTGGTTTATATAAGTATATAAGTTAACTATGTATCATTTAACTATCATTGCAGACAGTCACATTTCAAGTGGTTTATATAAGTATGTATGGTAACTCTGTATACTACTATCATTGTAGACAGTCACGTTTCAAGTGGTTTATATAAGTATGTATGGTAACTAACTCTGTATCATCTAACTATCATTGTAGACAGTCACCTTTCAAGTGGTTTATATAAGTATGTAAGGTAACTATGTATCATCTAACTATCGTTGCAGACAGTCACCTTTCAAGTGGTTTATATAAGTATGTATGGTAACTCTGTATACTACTATCATTGCAGACAGTCACCATTCAAGTGGTTTATATAAGTATGTAAGGTAACTATGTATCATCTAACTTTCATTGCAGACAGTCACCTTTCAAGTGGTTTATATAAGTATGTATGGTAACTCTGAATACTACTATCATTGCAGACAGTCACCTTTCAAGTGGTTTATATAAGTATGTAAGGTAACTATGTATCATCTAACTTTCATTGCAGACAGTCACCTTTCAAGTGGTTTATATAAGTATGTATGGTAACTCTGTATACTACTATCATTGCAGACAGTCACCTTTCAAGTGGTTTATATAAGTATGTAAGGTAACTATGTATCATATAACTATCGTTGCAGACAGTCACCTTTCAAGTGGTTTATATAAGCGACGGATCAAGATCGTATTCCTACTATTTTTACCAAAATGGAGGAATGAACATTCCTTACGGGAAAGTATTTATTGGACGCATTGTAGGTGGACAAGCGGTCGGTTTTAGGAATAACCAAGATGGAAGCTATCTGAGAAGGCCAGATATACATTTATATTCCCAAGGTAAACGTAATTTATGGAAGCATGAGAATATCTCTATTCATGTAATATCCCTCGTAAGATGGTCATGTCGTTGTATTTATAAGTCTGAAGGAATATTCGCGATATATTCAATGCATTTAAAGTGAAAACGTACGATACAGTCGTTTTTACCGTAATACAGGAAACCTAAACGTAGAACAATCTGTGACTAGTATATATGCAGACTTTCGTAAGACAAGAAAGTTGTAACTTTCATCGGTGAAGTTAATTTTCGAAATCGCATCGACATTTACCATCTGAGCCAATGCATGAGACAAGTGATATTTCTGATCAGTGTAAGTTCAGATCATCTTGTCCACTTGCCCTGTCTTATCAAACTATACACAAGATAACAGATTCTTCAAATAATTGTGTGTAAGATATACGTGAATAGTGTAGATAGTGATGAGACTGTGCGTATACACATGCTGATCTTGATCTATACTGTTAAAGAAGCCAACTTGTACATTTTCTTATGAGCTGTCTCGTTTACCTTTGTTATATTTCCAGGTTGTTTTGGTCGGTATGCGTATGCAGATCAGATCTCAAGCAATGTGGGCAGTGACATTATCTGTAAAAAATGGTACAAGCGAGAGCGCAGGCACATTAAAACTTATAAAACAATGCTTAGTCGGATGCCAGATTGCCCATGCTTCAGTGGGTTTCTCTTCTTTGACAGGCGATTTGCCATTAACTGGTCGGATCTTTGGTGGCGAAGTGGCAACCCCTCATTCGCCGTGACAGTAAGACCGTTATCCAGGTTTGCTCCGTACGGAAAGGCAAGTGGTGTAATCAATTCATTATATTTATAGAAGGATTGGCGATCACAATCTAGCATCCAAAGTACTATCCTATACGCACCTCATACTATACTCCACGAAGGTGATGTAAATCCATGTGAATCCATCGATTGGTTGATACAAAAAAGGCCGTAAATACTTCCACTAAAGAATGTATTTAATATAATGCATTGTATTATAGATTAACTATTGCGACCCTGTATTCAAGAATGTAAGTATTTAGTTATTAAGTAATGGTTGCACTTTCGTTATCCTATTCTTCTTTTGCATATGTTATTATGTAACCTATATAAATAAAATATGACACATCTGAAGGATGTGACAACAATTCCCGGATATGCAGGTGATCATTTTTTACAAATTAAAAACTACAATTAACCAACAAATAAACCAATCAATTACTACATAACAGTCGATAGTTGAACTGTATTTGACATTCATTTCATTATATGTTCGTGATTCAAAACGTTGTTATTTCTTCTTTTGACGTATATGTCAATGTAAATATCGTTATATAAAAAAGTACAAACAAGTCCCCAAATAGGTCTGCTATGTTGTTCATTAACAACTTCTTATGTCCTGTTAATAGGCCTGTTGATCTTATCATTCTCATATTTGTTCATGTTTCCAGACGTGTAAATACAGCAGTACGACTGGGAATTTCATTAGAGTTGGTAGTTTAGCGGGATCGTTCACGAGGTACAACTATTTGACCCACCCTCGCTTGTATGCCTCAGAGGATTATTACTACAGACAAGCATGCTGTAGGGAATCCGATCTATGTCATTTGTATTTTAAAGTTAGACCGACCCACAAATGTTATACAAGATTCCCATTCAGATTCTGTAAGTATAGTGTGACCCCTTTCATAAAGGATTCTTCGGGTTACTTACGCTGAAAAATGCATACGTGATATAAGTGTACCTACGTTCAGTCTAGAAACATTTTCGAAAAACAAATTTTATTCAAATGAATGGAGTATATTACAAATACATGTAGATATATTTCTTTTTCATCATAAAGTATTTGTCTCTCTTCTTAAGGTTTAAACATCCAACAACCTTAAATATGTCAAACAATTAATGCCATTTTAGTTGGAGTCTCAAAACTTTATAGACTTTTTACACTTTCGTTTTCACAGCATGGGCATTTGGAGACCCCCATATTACAACGCTTGATAATACCACATACACATTCAATGGCCATGATGAGTATATCCTGTTTAATATCACAACAGAAATATTCCAAATACAATGCAGAACTGACAGAGCATTTACAGCTACCGGTAACATTTCCTTAGCGACAGTTTTCACCGCCTTTGTCGTGTCAGCAGACGGTATATGGCTTCAGGTTGAACTAAACGCTACTCGAAGCGGCATAATTGTGCTTGCGGGAGACAACCGAACAAGTTTCGATGACTTTACATTAGCGTTTAATAACGAATCACTTGCTATTACGGACGAAGAATTAGGTCAGAAACTCAGCTTAGAAAGATCAGGGAATACGTTGATGACAACATTTTTAAGTCTTGGTGAGTTTGACCTTTTATACTTATTTTATCGACTTGTAGAAGTTCACTGTGAGGATCAACCAGACCTTTGAGTTTAAATACTTTACTTGCCAGTACAATACATCGGATCCAGTTAAATTATTCATTTAGACATTTATTCATTTAGACAGGATAACCCGAACCGATTTTATAATAAAGATTGTAACGTTATTTTCTAGTTGCAAGGTATTTTAATTATTTCTAGTGTTTATTCATACATGAAATATATATTTATAATAAAGATCAAACTGAAAAACTGACATGATTCGATAATATGTCTAATTTCTTTTAACATTACTAGTTTATTTTACGTACACAACTTATTTAATTTATGTTTACAGCAATAGATTTATTAACAATAATGAAGGAAATTACCAATTTTATCAGGTGTCTCATTTAATGTAACCCTCGGGAAGAAGCTACTCCAACTTGGCATAGGAATTCCGGAGACCTACGAAAATCAAACTGAAGGCTTACTTGGAAACTTCAATGGAGATCCATCTAATTCAATGCATCTAACACTACCGAAAGAATAATATTTGAACAGTTTGGTCAAACATGTAGGTATTTCCTTGATGTTGTAATAAGTTTAAGACTAAAATCCTCGATTCCATTTATACTTAAATTGGAGAATGCACATTCAGTGCATTTTTTCATAATAAAAGCGTTGCCTCTGGAAAACCAACCTTACCATTATCATTACACGTGTGGAACAATAACAACCTCCGCATTTATGCTAAGGATCCAACAAAATAAAGCATCCAGACGTTTCATAAAACCTTCTATGACTAATAAGTGAAAAATAAAGCGTAAGCGCTGGCTCATCTGGATCTACACTGGTGGTAAATGCCTAACGGTCGGTGTTCGTAACGTGCCGCTCGATTACTATACCCTTGAAACAAAAATTACCTTCTGGCTTTTATATATTAGGGAAAACTACAGACGCTGAATCAAAGTTTAAATACGATGATGGAAAGACGCGTGCTGATTACAGTACCGACTTTGTACCAAAGTTTATTGAAGAAGCTGATCACGACCAGATTAAAAAAGCCGAGGACAAGTGTGGAGAGACAAACGTTCAGTGTATCTTTGATTATGTATTTACTGGTGATGAAGAACTTGCTCAAGAAACCTTGTCAACACAAGTTCAAGCAGAAGCTTTTACTGAAGAAGCTGGTAAGTATATATGTAAATGCCAATGCCTTGGTTGATTGATTGGTGTCTTACACTTTTTTCAACAATTGTTCAGTTACAACACAGCGCTTCCTCTGTAAAATGCTAGTACTGCTGGTCCTTTTACCCTGGCACATGCCGTTCACCCGTAATGCTAATCTCGCACGCTGAGCGCCAATGAGTGTAGCCATTACTACCATTTTAAAGCGTTTGGTATAATTCGGACGGGGATCGGATCCGCGATAACCACCATCGAGAAAGACGCTTTACCAAAAACACCACCGATGCGGTATATTCTATGGTAACCAGCGTCGATATCAAACGCCAAAGTCCTGGTTGATTACTTGATTGGTTGGTGTCTTACACTTTGTTCAACAATTGTTCAGTTACAACACGGCGTTTAATCTGTAAAATACCAGTACTGCTGTTCCTTTTATCCTGACACCAGCCATTCACTCGTAATGCTAATCTTGCAACGCTGAGCGCCAAGGAGAGCAGCGCTTCCTACCATTTTAAAACCTTTGTATGACTCGGCCGGGGATCGGACCCACTATGATAACCAGCCTTAGTTACAGGGCGTCGATATCAAACGTTTAAGTATACTTATACTGATAATATAAGGATGATGCGTCCGCCTTTCCACATTGGATGTCAGAAAACGGAATACGTTTTATGATATGATAACCAACATTCACAGTCGCGCGTCAATATAAAAATTAAAGGTCACCATATTACTGATAATAGACATTTGCTGTTTTTGCCAATGGACATTGGATGTAATATTTTAAACGATATTATTTGACAACACACATTGTTTATTGACATTCTTATTATTTAGCTAACCAGGTACCTACTATCTCAGTACAATCAGGACTGGAAGATGTGAATGGACAGAAATACTTATACCTCAATTTAAGTGAAGCCAGATCAATCAATGTATTGGGAGACGATGATGGAACCTATTCTTATAATATTAGTTCTAATTCACCTACATTTGTGACTATAAGAAATGAAACAGACAATAGTGCAACAATTACAGTTAATGTGGACAGCACAGAACCAACAAATCTAAGGTACTTTTGTTTTCTTGATTAGAGGTTTAATAATTGCAGATTGACCAGTTTCTTTGGAGTTTTTCATATTGGATTTGACTTGGATACATTTCTGCATAATTTAGAACTTTATTTGTGATGCTTTAAAGTGTTAACATTTGGCGTAGTCACTTTTTTCACAGCCAATTCTTTTAGATTGTGTAATGAACGAATCATTTAAAGTAGATGGTACAAATAATATCACCAAATATAACTGTGCAATGTTTTTAGCCACGCGAAAGAGGAACATGCTATGTACGTTACAATGGTTTGATATAGGATTGGGAACCTATAACAGAAACAAACCGTCAAGACTGTTGCCAATGTATGTATAAATCGAAGAATTTTGATTTCCCTATGTAGCATCACGGTGATAGACGATAAAGATTTGCCTGCAGTAGCCATTAACGTCAATATAGTCCTATGTACGGGTTGTTCGTCACATGGATCCTGTAATAATACGGTGTTTAGAGAGGTCAACCGCACAATAGACACTTTCAAACTGGCAATATGTAACTGCTTAGCATACTGGGAAGGTACGTTGATTTTCTTTAATTGTTTCTATCCTCTCTCAAAGGCGGATGAGATATTGGTTTGGCTTCATCCGTCCGTCCAGGCCTCATCAAAGACATAGTTTACTTTATTTGTTAACAGTCTTTTTGACATGTTAAACGCCATAGGGAAAGACGAAAAAGCCAGTTTCACTAAGATTGCCTAAGAAACACAAGAGTTATGTCACTTTAAATTTATATTTTATTTTATTCTGTATATCATGGTTCATATCACAATTACACTGTGAACACGTTAGGAAACATTTTGCTTGAAATCATCAAGAATGTGCATCGGAATGCTTATCTACATCTTATCCCGATCAAGTTCCAACCTTAATCAGTGGGTTAAAAAATAAAGGCACTCTGTCAAATGTGTACACGCAAATTAAGTTCGAATATTGGTCTTATCGAGTTCACAGCCAGGTTTTTATACACAACTATAGAGTTTTTAACTATCATTTGGGGACTCAGACCTCCTGCTCAGAGTGCACAGATGTATATATTTACGCTTCGCCAAGATGGCCCATTTTGTTCCAAAAGATTTTAAACATTTGAACACATTTGGTAGATGGCTTCTTTAAAATGTTATACACCAATTATCTAAACCTTAGGCCTTTTTGTTTCACACAAAATGTTTTCATAGTATTTCCTAAATTTCTTTATGTTAATCAAGTGATCCGTTAGCAAGGTAAATCTTGACCACATGAGCATAATTTGAACACTATTGTCAGACGACCACTAGATAATGCTACATACTAAATATCAAAGCTTTACGCCTTTCGGTTTCCGACACGAACATTTTCAAAGATGTTAACTATATATCTCTTTGTGAAACAGGTGACGCTAAAAGAAAGGGACAACATTTGACCCAAGGGGCATTATTCGACCAATCTTGGTAGACAACCACTAGACAATGATACATGCCTTTCCTTTTTAGATAAGCAGATTTTTAAAGTTTTTATCAATGTGTTTCCTTTTAATCGCCATGAGTTTTGCAAGGAATTGATTTATTTGAACAGCTCTAAAAGAGGACCGTCAAAGGAACATTCCTACAAAGTTAAGTTAAACATTAAAGAGCCGTTTAGGAGTAGATGTCATTTAAAAAAAAAAAAAATAACGACGAATGGACTTTCTGCTTAGCTGAGCTATAAACCAATGTGACCATTATAAAGGCCTCATTTCCCATCATAACATCATACAAAGTCATCAAAACATTTATGTCCATCAACTTTCTGTCACTCAGTCAATTTTAAATACACTCCCTATTGAAATAGCTGACATATTGAAATTATCCTACAATATGCATCAAAATCATCAGCAAAGTCATCACTATCAAATCTTGGTAAATGTCGGAATGGATGATCATTCGGCGTCAAAACTAGGTCAAACACAATAATGTGAACCATATAAAGGCAACAATTTTCATCCACTTATAAAGCAATTTCACGCATATGCATTTAATCTTGATTCGCACGATTGGTGGCAACTAACTTACAATTGATGGTGCAAATACATGAATTCCGGAATAACGTTTTGGATGTGACTATACACGAATGATCGCAACTGCCCGCTGGTTGCCTCTAGTATGAGTACTTCCATTTATCTTACCCTCTAATATTGTTTTTCTGTCATTAAGGATGTCGTTCGGCTGTGGGTTAATATGCACGAATGGTTGTGTATTGAACGACTTGTTACACGTACTCACATATCAGGCTTCATAGCCAAACGACCAGTCGATCAACGTGTCGCAAGTGGTTGAACGACTAGCGGATGATCAGAGGATCATTCAGCCATCTGCCATCACCTGCGACCGATTATAAAACTAGACTTACTACTTCCTGCGACCACTTTGTTTGCAACACCGTCGTGGGCATACTCAATATATTGTAGAGTGCAATTAATTTGGTTGATGAAAGTCTTTGAGAATGGCTACGACTGTGTAAAGACTAGTTGCAAGATTACCTGCGAATTCTTGCGGTTTTTCTCATTTACTCACAACAGATCTCCAGATAATTGCAAGCTAATTGTGTTTGATAGATTGTTTGGTATTTAACGCCACTGTCAACAATTTCAGTTATAATACGGCGTGTCAAGGTTATGTTACCATTACTATTGGTCCATTTACCTGCCAGTCATTCGCAATGCTAACTCAATATTCGGAGCGTCAAGGTGGGCAGCTTTACTATTTTTAAAGTCAATTGTGAATTGAGTTATATTGAAGATTGCATTTCAGTCATATATTTCCATAGAAATGGCACATACGTACTGAATATATAACGTTGTATACTTATGTCATACCTTAAACGTAAAGTGTTTTATGGTTCATGCCTTTTCGTTAGGTTCACCGTTTTCATATCCCTATCTTTACATTCATTTAAAAAACAAATAATACAGATAGTAAATAAAATAAATAATTTGTGACAACAACAGTTCAATCGAAGTTACGTCTTTTCTACCAATACTTAATTGGATATCCACAGGTGTTCTTTTAGTAAGGAATACGCATCCTAAGCCAAATACATGTTGTAGTTTTGGCTTTATCATTCGTGTCTAATTCTGTGTTTCATTTAATTGTTCTATTTACGAAGGAGAGGATTGTGAACTAGACTACGATGGTTGCGAAGATGATCCCTGTGGAGTTGACCGTAATTGTACAGATAAAAATGCCACAGTCCATCAAAACGAAGTAGAAGTACTAAACTTGACAAATTCTAGTCCATATATTTGTGGAAGTTGTCCCGATGGAAAATGTGAAGGTAAGAAACGTGTAAAAGGTCAGGTTTTATTTACGATAAAAAAGGAAGTCTTTAACTCACGGAGGCCAAGAAAATGGCAGAATAAAAAGGTCCTTCAAGTAAAGAGCGATATTTATATTATTATCTACAAATTAGGTTTTGAGGTAAAAAATATGCAAATAGAACATAATGATTTGTCTGTTTATGTGTTAATGTATTCTGGCTTCGGCCAGTAGACGTTGTACCATGAGTCCGTCAGTTATGTTCTTGTGAACACGATAGCAACCACATGTTTTACCCGATTCGTTTCACATTGAGCAGATTATTAATATCTGTAAGAAATCGGAGTCCAATGCAAAGTAAAAAAGTGTGATTATGCGTTAAATACTAGTTCCTCTTCTAAAAGTCAAAATCGTCTTATAACTCGATTGGGCATATCATTTGTTCTAAGATTATTGTCAAGCGTTCCTTTACGAGCACAAAGTTTATCGAAAATGAACACCATCTGTCAATTCAAAAAGTAAATATCTCCGTTTTTATTGTAACAGAAAAGCTAGTTGTAGACTACAGAGTCTACACATTTATTAGCTATTTCTTTTTTGATTAAATTCAGGATATTTGTTTCTCTGACTGTAAGAAACCTAAACAATTACTAGAATATTAGTGTATTATCTTTTTCTGTTATTTAAGGGTCTCTTTATGAATTGTATTGCCTACCATACATATACATATCACGTATGGTTGTAACACAGGTGCATGGATTATAAAAAAACATCGGTTGAAAGTCAGTATTATATCAATTACAAAACCTTTTTAACTTTTAATCATATTTTTACAGATTTAGATGAATGCAATACAACCAATGGTCAATGCAGCCAAACGTGTACAAACACAGAGGGAAGTTTCTATTGCTCCTGTAACTCGTCTTATAGACTAGCAATAGATGGCCTTGCGTGTTATGGTAAGACTTCAAGAGTAGGATGACTACATTGATCTCTTCATTCATATCCCTTTTCAATCCAGACCAAATTTAATGTTGAGTACAGCAATAATCTGTTTGAAAGTCGTAAGTTTAATTGAGAAAGTTCAGTGAGAACCCTATCACGAGACATCCCGAAACTCCTATTTACGACGAGTAACTTACTTGTGTGGGTTGTAAACTTAAGTTATGGCTATTGTGAAAGGTAAGGAAATATCCGTTGAAAGGATTATATTTGAAATCCTACTTGTACAATTATTAGGGCATATTACATTGTTAACATGTTCTAATATTTGATTATTACAGATATAAATGAGTGCGACGACGCTTCAAGTAACTGTGACCAAATATGTAACAACACTATTGGTGGGTTTGAGTGCGAATGTTATCCAGGTTATAGCTTCAACGATACGACATCATCATGTCAACAAAGTAAGACCTTTGTTAAAGAAAAACACATTGTTTTTGTTATTCATTATCAATGTATTGTTACAAATGCTAGTCAAATACTGCGTATACCTTTGAAACTTTAAACTTGTTTTTTCTTCATCAAGAGCGCCCTATTATTATCAGATAAATCAACATTTAAATCAATATACTGCATACATAGATGTATTGAATGTTTTAGCCAAAATAGTAAAGCATTTCGATTCTGATGCCTGATTTCACACGTTAATAACTATTTTTATCTATCAAAACTATTCACATATCTTCTTAAGTATTCATTTCTTATGTGTGACCAAATTCAAGTATCATTTTCAACAAACAATTTAGAGCAGCTATGCAGCAGTGTAATCTCTTCATGTGCTGCTAGGTGTAATCTCAACAGTACCGATACTGTGAGTTTAATCTTTTTCAGCAAACACATTAGAAACACTCTGTAGTAATATAAACTGTACCAATACTGCTGGATGTACGCGCAACAGTACAAATGACGCTGTTTGTTTTTGTAAAAATGGATATGAATTAGAAGTTGACAACACCTGCACAGGTACATTACTCTAATACGTATAAATGTCCTTTGAATATCTCTTGAATATTGTAGTTTACACGATGTTTTACATAGCTTCTTCTTCATGGACAAATGAGTAAATTCTATAAATGTTCAAGTAAAGACAGGAAAAAGATAAAATAACAATGTGCGTGAAAAGAAGAGCATTTTCATAATGGTTAATAATTTCTCATCACCATGGAATTAAAAAGAGCCGTCCTTTCCAGATGTCCAGAGTTTTCTGTAACAGGTAAATGGTTAACACTAGCTGGAAAACCAAACTTAAGATTTACTTGTTGCTTTGTCAATCAGTATCATGTAACTTAATCACAATATATAATTTATTTCTTAAAACCTTTGACTTTATCAATTTATTATCCTTTCAAAGACAGGTTTCCAAAAGCCTTAGCAGAATAAAATGCAAATAAATAATAAACTACATATATACTTACATGTAAATATCCCGACAGAAAATAATGTACTTCTGATCTACTGTGGTTACATATACTTGTTTATGCTTACATTTCACACACATCGCTCCTTAATGATTTCTTATTCCCGATTCAGTGTATCATATATGCTCGTCAATACATGTATTCGTGTATTCATCATCGCGACTTTAACGCTTATTATAATTGGATAAAGGGTCCCCCGAACACCCTATAGTTTATATCGTTGATATTGTTTAGCCTTTGTTATTTTGACTGTGATAATATCGAATATCATTCGTATAATGTAATATTCTTTGTTGTTCTTGTTAACAGATATAGACGAGTGTTCACTAAGTGTCTGTTCACAGGTGTGTAGCAACTACATTGGAAGTTTTAACTGCAGCTGTTTTGTAGGATTCCAGCTCAATGATGACAAGAATACATGTAAAGGTATTGTATCTTAAATCATATATATCAATAGTATTACTTATAAACAAAGAAGTAAATGCTTTCATGTAAGTTGAATCCAAGTTTTTATAACACATGACATTTCTACAAATCCACTGTATCAACTAAGAATATTAAAACAAAAATATATGTGAGAAAATTGTCATATGATAGTACCTGCTATGGTAACCACCCTTCTCCACAATATATATTTAGCTATTTCTGATGCATACTGATGATATTTATATTTTCATCTCTTGCAAAAGATGGGTTGTATATTGATTTGTCATCGCCTGTCAAGAGCCACATCTAAAGCATGGTTTAATGCATATGATTGAAACAAAACGTTAAGGATAACCATCCAATGGGAATGTAGCTGAACAATTCCATTAAGATTGCAACAGGAACCTTAGAGTTATTTCCCCAAGAACTAGATTGTATAGCTACTGGATATTATATCACAAATACATTGTGATCGCTTTTGAGGCGATATATTTCATATAATGTTCATGAAGTTCATTAGAGCATCAACACCATTGAATATTTGTCAATCAATAGGTAACTTTTTGTCAAAAAATATATCGCATGTTCAAGTTTTAGAAAAAAACACGTGAACGCTTGAGATCCTCATTTTTCATCCAATCATCAAAAGCGCTCGTCACAATATTCATCATATCATCTTTTAATTTCGAACTAGGTCACTTTAAGTAAACAACAATGCCACTAGGTTCGTAGGGTTTGTGATCTAATATTATTCAAATTCAATATAGGTTGACGTGTGGTCAATAAGCACAGTTTTAAGTTAACCTTGTGTACACATCGGAGGCTACATTTATAACGAAATCAATATAAAATCAATCATGATATTAATCGCCATCAAATGGATCTAGGTCGCTAAATTATATTTTAAAAACAACTCTTAAACACGCTAAAGGACACATGTTTAACCAAATCTTCACGAAAATCAGGAGTAAATTCCTCCCTATCAAATCTTGGTTAATGTCCAAAATGAATTACGTCGTGTCTGAAACTAGGTCACTATGCCAAACTTAAGAAACACCTTGTGAACACTCTAGAGGCCATGATCTTCATCCACTTATTATGCAATTTCACGAGCGTAATTAATTTTCATCTAATCTAATTAACTATGTTATATGGGGTTAAAAACTCATAAGATCACATTTTTTTTATCAAACCTTATAAACACTCGAGGAACTCCCAAAGTCATTTGTTAGATACTGGTATTCTAATATGGTCCAAGCGTTTTATTTCGATTTCCATTTTGCGGATCACAATTCAACAAATAAAAGTTTTGTTTCGCTTATTTCTTCTTAAGAGTGCGACAACCCATTTTATGGCGAAAACTGTTCCAGTATTTGTGAATGTGGGCGGGGCAATGACGGATGTAATAAGGTACAAGGTTGTCTGTGTAAATACGGCTGGACGGGCATAGACTGTGATGATGATATAGACGAGTGTTTGAACCCAAATATCTGTGGTGATATTAACAAACACTGTACAAATACTGTTGGCTCCTACACATGTAACTGCCGAGACGGTTACGTGATTCAAATAAACGGGACGTGCACGGGTGAGAATTATTATATTCACCACTATTATTAACAATATAAGTAGTTGTTGTAGAATATATATTAAGCATAAGTATCTATGCAATCAACTTCTTTTTTTTAAGTCCGAAATACCTTTATATGGTTCTTATGCTACCATTTTCTGACTTGTTTTTAGTATAGTTTTTACAACACATATTTTGGTGAGTTCAAAAAGTTGATAAATAACATTTAAAGGTAAAGTATCTCTAGGTGTCTTAATTGCACTGTTTGACTATTCATTTCAAACTATCAGTTGATTTGTAAAACAAATAAATAATGGACGTCTATATGACCTGGTTTGACTTATTAAAGATCAGATTAGAATAAAATAAAGAAGTTTGTATTGGTTCGATGTCTCGAGTTTGAGAACTTGATAAGGACAACTGCAATGTAGCCGAATAAATGTAGTATATTTGTGTGTTTAAAGTACGTTATATTGATTACATTTATTGTATTTGACATCTAGATATAGACGATTGCAATGTAGGTGAAAACATATTGTCTCTGTTATGAATTTATGGTAATTTTAATTGATCAAATATCTTTATGATTGACTTATAGATACGGACGAATGTAATGATGCATCCCTGAATACATGCAAACAGCAATGCATAAATACTGTAGGTGGATTCACATGTGGTTGTCGAGATGGCTATATTATTGACGCCAATGATACTACCAAGTGTGCAGGTTTGTCGCTTACGTACTTATAAGTACTATGTATTAATGGCACTTTCTTCGTAATTTGTTTCACAAACATGCATGTATATGAGCCCGTGCATGGTAAAAGTACAAATTGTTTTTTGTGAATGGTATATATCCAGATTAGCATGTACATCCGTAAAACCTGAAATTACAAGAACTACAATTTCACATGTAACTTATACTTGTCAGAAGCGCCTGTCAATGTATGTAGGTTCTGATAGATCTGAGAAGATTTATTGGTTAAACCAAACTGTTCAGAAATGCAATCTTGTACCTTTTCCAATGAACGGACTCACATATTCTATGTATCCATAGAAGATGTGATATACATGATAAAGAGTTAAAATTATTCAATTTCCTTTAAGTAATAATTACTTTTGTATTATCACAAGATAGAATGGCTCTTCATGATAAGAATACTATTAATCTTTTTTTCTTATTGAATTTCAGATGTACATGAATGTAGTTCAGGCGTGTCAGACTGTGAACAAACCTGTATCAACACGAGAGGGAGCTATAGATGTGAATGTTACTTTGGTTTTTTATTGAATGGTGACAGGAAATCATGTACAAAATGTAAGTTTGATACCTGATAATTAGTATTACACATTCATATATTAACGAAATAAGTCTCCACACATATAATGAGATGATACAGAAGCGCGGCTACATTAGTTTTAACATTTTAACTTTCATTCACAATTAAAGATAATTTACCAAACAATTAATGAATGTAAGTGTTCAGTTTATTAGCGTTTAGGATTACCAAATTTCTTTTATTTTGCACTGTAGATTCACACCAGATCATATATGGGTTATCAATTTTAAACGTTGAAACCGATCGTCCATTTAAGTTGTTCGTAAGACCATCATAATTTGCACCAAAATATGTAGGTACCTGTTTTACCATCGAATTGGCCAGGTTGATCCGATGACTCTAATATTAAAATACCTGGCGCAACCTTAGCAGTGTCATTGTTGGATTCCGGGGTTTACTGGCGCGTGTATACAATGTGTCACAGCCTTGCTCAATGCGTGACACATCAGGGCTGTATGGTGCTCTTCGTTGTTTATCGACGTTTTTGGCATACCGGGAATTCATGCATACTTAGAAATACTGACTTTACTATGACTTCGAAGATGTCAGGTTACCCCAAATTATGATAAGAGGGGTTTCACGACCATGCTTATGCAATTTAAAATAATTACGCCTCCAATGCCAAACATTTCATGCTCATTATCGAAGCTATATGATGTTGCATAGTGTTAAATCAATGCAATATTTATTTTT
The DNA here is from genome assembly GCA_031761405.1 of Serripes groenlandicus. Taxonomy (NCBI): domain Eukaryota; kingdom Metazoa; phylum Mollusca; class Bivalvia; order Cardiida; family Cardiidae; genus Serripes; species Serripes groenlandicus. The sequence goes on along the minus strand of JASEVX010000319.1, from coordinate 134,813 downwards.
TATATATATTCGGTATAGATAAATACATGTGATCATTTTGTGTATGGTCTGATGACGATGACTTTTAAAGCATTACAATATACAACCGTTACAATACAATAATGTATTGGCTTCACATAATTTGAAGTTATACCGTTTTTAACAAGGAAACATCACAATGTCGCATAATCAGTATCTTTATATACACAATTACACTGTGGTACTTTACATTTCAGTATTCGACCCCTGTACTGTATTCCAAGGAGGTAGTTGTTCTCATATCTGTCGAGTCATCAATCAGCAGCCAGTTTGTACTTGTAATGCTGGCTATGAACTCGGAGCTGATAACCAGACCTGTCAAGGTGATCATTTCTATTATTTGAGATGCTATATTATAGTGGGCTTGCATTGAATAACTCAATCCTATTTTCATACATTAGTTTGTCTCGTATATGGACGACATTCAATATTATAACCTACTTCATATTAAATTTTTATTGTATACTTTGATATTGTTCCCTCTTGTTTCCATATGAAGCCCATCATCCACCTCATTGATTCCCAAATTGTATGATTTTCAAGATACTATGTGAATAGGATGTTTGTAAAAACACTAACAATTCAACCTCTTCATAAAATCATGATTATATCTATAACCAGTGATGCAAATTGTTTATTTCTTGGATTCAGACATAGATGAATGTAAACCAGATTTGGATATCAACAAATGTACTCAGAGAGATACATGTACAAACACTGAGGGAAGATATAACTGTAGTTGTAGCTTTGGATTTAAACTGGAAACAGATCAAAGGACATGTACAGGTTAAATAATATAAATATTCCAAAATACATTTTCAGATTCCTTCTAACCATTATCATTGGTATACTTTGTTTGACCACTAAGAAAATATTTTCATTTCTATTATTTCGAAATATTTGAAATTTGAAATTAAATGTGTGAAATGATAACCATTCTCAAAGATAATAACTATTTATAAAATTATATTGGTAGTACACTTACAAGTTTCGTTAGCAGCTCAACAGAAGGCTGAGATGCGAATTATGTTAACTGAATATATACATTGTTTTTCTAGAATGCGATGCCTACCACTGGGGAGAGGGTTGTAACAACGATTGTAACTGTGGTGTGGGAACAACGACATGTGACTCAATAGAAGGCTGTGTTTGTGGAGTGGGCTGGTACGGGCCTCTATGTGATATTGATCATGATGAGTGTGCAGTATCACCAGGTCAATGTACGGGTGATAACAATCAGTGTACAAATACTCCTGGGTCATATACATGTGACTGTATGGCGGGATATGAAACAGACAGTGGCGGTAACTGTACAAGTAAGTTATCATTAAGGCAAATGCTTGTTCCGTTGTGGATAATCTTATTAAATGTCAGTTGTTCCACTGGTAAATAGGCCTTGTTAAACGTATTCACCTTTCAATCAAATTGAACATATATGTTATGCTATACAGACTGCCATTTTGTGGTCTTAAATGTTTCAGTGCCGAATTCCCTAAAGCAGATTATAACGAATTCAAATTGGGCGACTTCACTTTTTATATAAAAGAGTTATGGAATAATTCATAACCTAAATGTAAATAAATCTGATTTTAAAAGAGGCAGCACGCTATGAGCCGACTCATCTGAAAGGCATCATCTGCCATTGTTTCTGAAACTGTTATGTTAATGTTTTGTATTTTAACAGATATAGATGAATGTTCAAGTGCTTCGTTAAATCAATGTGACCAAATTTGTACCGATACGGAGGGCAGTTATAGATGTTCATGTCAGCACGGATTTATACAGAATGGATCTTCATGTGCAGGTTTGAAAGACTTGGTTCACTCTATTGAAGTGAAGGTTTTGTTTCAGTGAAGACGATTTGCACGATGAATTGTATACGTTTCTCGTTTACTGTATGGAAATCGATTTGAAGTTAAACGTACACTATTTTTAAAACCACAACTGTGGATATTATGAAAAAGGGGAAATGAAAAGTTTTAAAATTTGTTTTAAATATACGCTATTAAAGTGAGATCATCCACCAAAGGAGTAAACGACATTGTCAGTTGTTTATAGTAGTGGTTGTTTTATCTTCCTTGAACAATCTGTATTTGAACATGTGAAAGACATAGGGTCTAGCAGTACAATTTGGTTCGTGGTCAACAACAGGATCAAATATATGGAATGGGGTCAGGTCCTTTTACGATGTCGCATACGAGGTCGACGAATGCCTACTGCCGTTTACGAAGCTATTGAGAGCGGATGAAGGGTAAACGAGAACTCTGTAATCGAATGTGATAGATAGGGCGTGGACCACTTATGGTGGTGCTAATCAATGTTGTTAAATTCAAAACATCCTACTTGTTTTGTTTTTGTTTGGAGATTCCTGAAACTGTGTACAATCATTTTTCGAGCAGAAATAAAATTTGTTAAGTGTAAGTCCTTTGATACACTTTGAAGAATAAGAAAATAATATAAAAATGTGATATTTATTTAGCGTCGTCCTATCGTCTGTCAAGGGCTGGTTAGATAGATAAGAATAAACGTAAATGAAAATGTTAACCCATATGGGAAATGAAAGACGGCAATTTTCACGAATAATGCCTAAAACACAAGAGTTATGAAGTTATTCTTATATGTATTGTATACCATTTTCATTACATGTAAAGGGAGACAACCCACCCTTTAAGATCTAATTTATTTTTTCGTTACAGGTTTTCTCCTTCATAAACATTCAAACACATTCATCGGAAAACGTATCTTAGTCAAATCTCAGTTAAGCTCTAAATTTGGTCATATAGGTCACATTCGATCTCACCAGGTCAACATTTTGAAAATATACTAAACACTTTAAAGGCTTCAGTGTAATGAAATATCTATGAAAGTTCAACAGAACATTCATTTCCCTCAAGTATAGCTCATGTTTAAGCCTGGTCATGTAAGATCAAAAGATAGATCAAAGGGTCAAACTGAACACCGTAGAAACTCTCCACATAATCCACACATTTTAAAATATATATTTTTAGTTGCTGGTTTATCAAGGTGTTCCAAGCATTAACATTCTTCTAGCAGGGAATCTCAATTCAACGAATTTTAGAATATATATTTTTAGTTGCTGGCTTACCAAGTTGTTCCAAGCATTATTTAACATTTTTCTAGCGGAGAATCTCAATTCAACCAAATTTAGAATTTTTTGATAATCACTTCATTTAATTCTTAAGAACAAAATTATCCTCGATGAATGAACTATCGGTAGCAATGCTGGTGTTAAACTAAGAACGGATCTTCCGCTCTAGACCCAAAACAAACAGCTGTTCTGTTTATTTCTTGCTTTTATTCTAAAGAGAATAAAACCTCATACTTTACTAGATTGATGTTCGAAACTGAGCGGGATATCATTACGTGCTTAACGTCGCATTCGTGAATGTAAAAGGACATAATAAGAACGGATATTATGTATTGGTAATGGTATATGTAATGTTTAATAGTTCGTCAATTGCGGTATAGAACCAAATAAAAACGTTTACTCTAAGCTCAAATATTAAATCATTATATTGGTCATGTGAGTGTTAAGGCATTATCAATTGAATGAATTAATATTTGTTTCAGTCAAATTCCTTTATGTATTCATTTCAGATATTAATGAATGTACAGGACAACATGGATGCTCCCAAATATGTAACAATACTCTTGGAAGTTATAGATGTTCATGTACAGATGGCTTTAAGCTACAACTGACTGATAGAAAAACATGCATTTGTAAGTCCGTATACACTATAATTGTTTAGAATGGATACTCGTTCTAACTCAACGTCTACGTAATGGCCGCACCTATGTTTAGATGTTATGTTTGATGAAATGGCGTATTTCAACATTCTAGATACAATAACATATGTTAGGAGAGAGATAAGAGTTCGTGTATCAAAGGATTAAATGTAAAACTATCTTTGAATATATTTTTGAGCTTGACTACCTGCTTACACAATGTTTTCAATACGTCAAATATAACTGATCTATAAACACAAAGGTTTATACAGGCTTCATCCATTCTATAAATTTACAATCAGTAACTTTTCTTCTTAACTTCACGGTATATTAGCAGTCATTCACGTGTATAAGATCTCAAGCAAATATAATTAAATAAGGTCACACGTGTAAGCACATATTTAATAACAGGAAGTCCAATATGAAATGCAAATCTAGGTTTAAAGTGAAATAACTTTCAATAGACTTTTAGAGTTCATAAAACATAAGGATGCATATATCAATTCATTATATCTCGATGTAGGGAAATGGCATTTTACAAATATATTTGTTACCTTTTGCCTTATTCCAAGAAAAGATGCTTCGCAGATCGTTTGGTCTTGTTTTCCATTCGTTACGCATACATGGACTACGCATGGTTGAAAGTAGTCGGTGCAACAAACTTGTTGACATCGGTTATCTAGACGAGTAATTGTCGAAACCAGACAATTAAAATGAATAACCACTCTCAGTTTCGATATTCCCGCCCCAAGCATGTGTACAACCCGATTTCGGTTATGTCCAAATACAAATTGCATAGCAATGTCAAAAGGAATAATCACTAGTATGTGCAATACGACCACTGAAGGATAGAGTACACGGTAACATAAATTATACAAAAGATCGAATATAAAGAAAAGGAACAAAAATGTCAATTTTAAAGAACAAATATAAAATACATATGATCATTTGTAAACATTTACAATATTGTCTTTTTATAGACTGATCTGGATGTTTGCAGTTCGTTCCTGGTATGTCCCTTATATAACACAAATTACGTTTTCTGTAACAACATATTTAAATATTTTCATTACAATTTCTTTTGAAGCGTCCTCGCAGTGTCAGAATAAGAGTAGATGTGGAGATAATACAATCTGTACAAGTATAAAAGGTGTCGACACATGTGTATGCGAAACAGGTTTTGAATTTGCACAGGATTCAAAGACAACGTGTGTAGGTATGTGATCTTTGGTGTAGGATTCGATTTATCCAGACGAGCAGGATATGCTGGGAAACTAACCCACTCTATCCAAGCTATCCACGATATATAGAATATACTTATTGTGTTCCTTAAATGTTCACCACAAACTATTGTGTTGATTAATCGGGATGTACACACATGTTTTGGTAGTATACCAACCAGTATGGTTCAAACGTTCAAAAGACGTAATAAAATAAAGGTTCGGGTAATTAACTGAATTAACTTTCTGGGTGTAAAGAAACGTTCAACCTATAAAGTTTAAGTTAACTCATTAGAAGTCAAAGCTAAGGATACTAGTAACCAACATTAAGTGGTAAATAGTGGCATCATCGTCATATTTAGCTGTGTATCTATACATTCTCAATAAGTTATGGTCTGCGTTCAATAAACATTACCATAAAACGTGAAACCCCATTGTATATGGACAAAACCAAGTCGGTTTTCATGGACTGATCCTGAAATAACTATTTTTTTTAAAAACAGGATTCTATATGTCTCTTGAGCGTTGTGTTGAGTATTATTTATGTTCTTGTGTCTTGACGCTAGTCGCTACCGATATTTAACATGATCTCATTAGTACTGTGTTAGTATATAGTGTTTCTTTTATTGAAAATGTGTTTATCATTTACATTATTCATTAAATTATGAATTATATTACTTCAGATATTCGAGAATGTGCAATAGAGCCAGTTCGATGTTCACAAGGCTGTATAGAGATTGTCGGGGGATATACTTGTGTGTGTAATGAAACTGGATACAGACTTGACGCAGACCTCTCTACTTGTACTGGTGTGTATTAGTATGTTTTATCGTGTTGTATGTTATTTATTAGTATGTGAACTTTGCGTATATTTCCTGGAACCAAATAAAATGACCACTCTTCGATGACAACATACGAAAATATTCAATCAATAGAAAAAACCGAAAAGTATGTATGTTATAACCAATCTAATATATAAATGTGCACTTTGGTAATTTAAGAGCGATCATTGAGCAAGGAATTCAAGAACACTAAGAGGAATATTATCTCCCTACATTTCCATTGAAAGATTTGTGCAATAAAAAGGCATTTTGCAGTTAGGTGTAATATATTTGGATATATTGCTGGATGTGGATGCTCTCGATTGTGGACTTTAAGAAACGAAGAGTTTTGTAAATCATGTTATACCATTTTCGTGTTCATCCACAGCTCCAGGCGAAGATACCTATAAGGATAACTTTACACAGACGTTTTTACTTTTAAGTGTTACAAAGCATAAACGCTTAAATTGTAGAGGGCATACCTGCGTTAATCAGTTTATATTCTTTCTCCACAGTTTGCGGTGAAAGTACCTATGGGGATAATTGTACACAGAACTGTACCTGTGTACAAACCAACACGGCTGAATGTAATATTATCAACGGTTCCTGTACATGTAAGCCTGGATGGGCAGGTAGTACATGTAATAAAGATATCGATGAATGTTTGACATTACCTGATATCTGTCCCCAGAATTCTACCTGTATGAATATAAAAGGTTCATACAGTTGTGTTTGTAACACTGGATTTATTAAGACAGCAGGGGGATTGTGCCAGAGTAAGTCGACTTTCCTTTAAGGCTTTACAAAACGAGTATTTACATTGTATTTCCCTTTAAGTATATTGAAGGTATTTATATATCTTTTTGTAGCTCTTAAATGTCCGTATTAATTACTAAAGATGCACATATATTGAATGTTGTGTCGCTTCTTTAGCAGATGACTTTTCAGATAATATTTGGAAATGAAAGTTGCTGCAATCGAACCATGGTCTTTTCCTTTTTACAAAAAGGCAAACTCTGAATTAAAAAAGACTTCCTTTTAAAACTGCTAAAGCATGTTTTCTGATCACGTGATTATACAATTAGCATACAATTTCACAAAAGTGTGTCTGTAAAATAAACGTAGTTGATGGCAGATATGCACGCTACCTTGTCATAGTTAATCCGTATGTCACAAATCTGGCGTACTTGTTATATTCCAGTTTGTTTAGGTACATATGGCATACGCTGTACATTTGAATGCACATGCCATTCAGTAAATACGGAAAAGTGTGATCCTATAAATGGTCAATGTACGTGTAAGGCTGGATGGACTGGAGACAACTGTACGGATGACACAGATGAGTGTGGTACTACATGCGGAGACGTTTTACAAACTTGTGTTAATACTGTCGGGTCATTTACATGTGAATGTATAAGCGGTTATACGGAAACGACACTTAAGACATGTGAAGGTATAAGTGTTGGTATTTCTGTACAGCTAACATTTCTATAACATGATTCCATCTCATATTAATTGTTATTCGTAAAACCGTATACGTACCAAAACATTAAGGAAACAATTGCATTCATAATATTTTAATAAGTACAAATCCAATTTGGATTGGATCAATTAACTGAATTATTTGTTATAGCCTGGTTCTGTTTACATAAAGTGTTTTACCAGAGTATATATCCTGATGTTTACACTCTGTTTTTATCTACTGACTTTTTGTTTTTGTGTTACGAAGCATAACATGTTATAGTTTATACCTGCATTTATCAGTTAATGTTGTCCTTCCTTTACAGTTTGTGACAATGGTACATATGGGAATAAGTGTACACAGAATTGTAACTGTGTACGAAGCAACACTGCTGAATGTAACAATGTCAACGGTTCTTGCACTTGTAAGTCTGGATGGGAAGGCAGCACGTGTGATATAGATATTGATGAATGTGACGCAGCGACCGATATCTGTCCCCAGAATTCTACCTGTATGAATACAGAAGGTTCCTATAGTTGTGTATGTAGTACCGGTTTTATTGCAACAACAGATGGATTGTGTGAAAGTAAGTCATTATTTGGTTTGCTGTCATGTAAATTATCCTGATCAACGTGCTTCAAACAGTGTATGGTCATGAGCACACTATTTTTTAATTGAGACCCCAAATAATGCAATTTTACATCGATTTCTAATGGGAATAAAGATCTTCACTCTTTGTAATATAGTGTTCTTACATCTGGATATAATTCAAATTGTACACATTTAGTGGTATTTAAAATCAAGCGTGAATAATGTCAATACGATGCAATAACGTTTATAGTGTTTTTATTATATTCATCGTGTGGCTGTTCAGTTAAGACGGAAAATAAAGTAAAACGATAGCGATTTCCAAAGCAGAATCGATTGAAAACTGCTTTCTGTTTCTGCTATAGTTCGTTAGAGAGTTTATGTGTCTTTTTAGTTTAAACTTATTTATTTTACATCGATTGCGAAACAAGCTTTCAGCTTATATAAATCACTCTCGATGACTGCTTCCTGGAGACTTAACAAGTACTCGCGCCGTTTGTGTCGAAAAATCCCAAAGTCAGTATGTGTCTTTTGACATTGCATCCAGACAATTTTGTTAGATGGATAACTATTGTTGAAAACAGACAGGTTTGCTCCCTATATATACTTTCATTTCTCCCATCATTGAATTATTCTTTCTTGTAGAGTGTGCTAGTAACAGATACGGCACGAAGTGCAGCAGTGTATGTGATTGTGTGACAGATCATACTGTTGACATAAATCAAACATGTGAGCATGTATTCGGTGAGTGTATATGTTTAGACGCCTGGACTGGGGAAACTTGCGATATTGACGTTAATGAATGTACGGACGATGAAAGATGCAATATTGCTAATAGTGGATGTCATAATGTGGATGGTGGATTTGTTTGCTCTTGCTGGGTTGGTTATGTCAACGTTTCAAATGAGTGTGTTTTAGGTAAGGGGCATTCAACTAGATTCAATCAAATTCATGAAATAATTGATCTCAAAATTAACTCTTTTTGTGTTTGAATTCGTGATCCAATACTTCAACTATTCCCTTTCTTTTCAAAAGGTACGCGATGTTTTACGATATATTTGATTCTATCAGAATTAATCTGAACATACTAAATATATTATAAATCAATGCGTTTCAAGGCTTGACTCCCATATACTTACATTGGTATTGTCTTACAAGCCGTACTGAACGATTCGCAGTCAGTTAGCTTTTTACAACATTACTGACAAACAAGTTCACTTCCACGATAGTTTAGTGATGAGAACGTTGAATGCGTGTAAATTCTCGGCTATCTATTGCTATAGTTGAAGGTCTTTAAATTAGATGTCGGCATACCGAATTTATTTGTTTTCTCAGAAAAGAATTTCCAAATGAGTTTATGTTTTTTCCTAAATAAGCATGTGTTAATAAAACAGTTTTATGCAATGATATTTTTTTTTAATTAAATGTCCTTAATTCATTTCCAGATATAATACCTACTACGCCAGTTCAAGTTGAAAGTAAGTTTTTTATTATATTTCTTAATACCTACAGAGACTGAAATTATGTCGAAATTATGTATCAGTAAATGCAATAATGGGTTCATCTTATTACTATATTATCAAAAAACATTACATTTCATTCCTTGTGAGTTGTTGTTGTTGTTGTTAGTTATGCCTGTTGTTTTTAATGTTTGATACATGGCGTAAGAAAACTATGCTCGCACAGTTTCAGTGGTAGCTAGCATGTCTCTAATCAGAGTATTTGCACGATATGCTTCTTATGGTTCGTTTTCTTACAACAGGTGGTAAAAGGACTCTATCTTTCTATGTGGTATTCAACTATAGCATACCATTATCAGTAGATCTAACAGTCAGCGCTACATATGAAAACTATGTTGAGGAACTAATATCACGAGTAAGTGTTTACTTTTTATATGTAGCAACAACCATTACACAAGTGATCATTTATCTATTTAAAGTTAGATTGATATCTGTATTTAATTTACGTATTATTACATTGTAAAATGTGTTTACACTAATAATTATTAAGATTTGCCATGTGGTAAATTCTAATTGACTTGATATAGTTTGTGTAATACCGCTAATATATTTTCTTCGGTGAAAGCGTACATGTATGTAATAACAGAAACATGGGTCAACTCTCAAATAATGAAAGTATATTTCGTTACAGCTCTGGTACTTTTTCAACCAATATATTGGCAGCGATATAACAGCGATTGTTATCCTTGATATACAGTAAGATGACAATTTTTATCTAAATTAAGCATATGACCTGCCCGATGTAATATAAACAAAAAATACCTATGTACATGATATGAAACAGAATACGCGAAAGTCTGTCAAGTCTGTGGTCCGAATCGTCCCATTACAATCTTACTGTAGCTTTAAATGCTCAATGAAAGCTTCTGGGAAAAGGTTATTATATAAGTATGCACTTCGATAGAAATTTATTTAGAAAATCAATTAAGGTCAGATTTGATTTCGCATGACGTGACACAAACGTCGCATGCTTTCCCGTCAACTCAAATCCTTACGAAATATTGATGATATGTTATAAAATTTAGTTAAAAATAAAGGTCATCTAAGATATTGTAATATGATACTAATGTTTCTGATAGTGAAGATGAATTTAATTGATTACAAATAGTAGAAAGTTTTTATTTACCATAATCGTTTTAAAAGGGTAACGGTTATAAAAAACATCGGTTAACCAATAGATTGTTGTGTGATTCCTTTCTGTAATGACACTTATTATATTTCATTACTGCATAACCAAATGATTTATAATTTGTTTTATTCAATAGAACAGGGAGTATAAAAGTGAATTATACTGTTGTATATACGAACACAGACACTGCTGGCATTGCGTTGACGGAAGCCTTCCATGACTTAACTGAAAACGCCACCATCACAATTTTCAATCAGACCGTACATCCACAGACATTAATAGTTAGAAACCAATTAGGTACTTATGAATAATTTAATTTGACATATTTACTTAATTTATTATGTTTCTAATTGTTTCATTGAATAATGTTGAAAACCAGTGTTTAAATAAAACTTTCGATCTACATAAATGATTAAGGAGTGACGTTTACTCTTTGCTGTTTTAATAATCGTCTAGTTTGACAAAAGGAGTAAGTGTTAGTTTATACAGAGTTGAAAACGTTATAAGTAGATTTCATTTTCCTATATTTATCTTACCTAGTCGTCTGTTGCTTTTGTTTGTTTTATTGGGGTTTTACGCCGTTTTCAACATTATTTCAGTTATATCACGGCGACAGTTCATTTATTCATGATCCCTGGGTAAACATAACAGTACTAGGCTAGAAAATGTGCCTTGCCCTTGGGCACTCCACCTTGACCGTAGTGACGCGACTGGGGATCCAACCCGGGACACCCGGTTTCAAATCCCCGACGCTAACCACTCGACCACGGCGGATTTCTAGTCGTCTGGTGCAGAGGCACCAATCATCATCTATGTTTGAGAAGGGTCAATTTGAACTTGTACCTACTTTTTGTTTCGTCGTGTCTAAAAAACGAAAGTCTCCATATACAAGGGCTTTAAAACTTTGATAATAGTTTAATATAATACCCTCCATCCCAGTGTATGCTGTGGTTGTTAAGATCTACATATATTTGGGTAAACAACATGACCTTCGGTAGATTTTAATTACTGGACAACACATTGATAGCTGTAAATGCTGAGTGTCACTTAATATTTGGATAACATATGTGTTTTTAATATATGTTGATGTTATTCGAAAATTGGATATAGTTTCTTTACTTTTATTACTTTATTCCGATTGTTGCAAACACATTTAACAAATTCAGTACTTCCACGTGTTAGATGTGTTTTGCAGTCATATATTTTGAAAACATCCTATGTTATTGCGTTTTTTGTCATATGCGGCACTTGAGTTTAGCTCAACGTTTATTTATTTTATTTTAAGATAGTACAAGTGCTAGCTAGGGCTATATCCATTATCGTATGGTATGCAGTTTTTCTGAGTTCCACCTGTTTTTATGATAAGGTATCGGGGCTCCACTCCGCCCTTGTTTAAGTATTCTGAAATAGTCAAATCGAATATAAAACGAGGTCAACCTCTTATTAGAAGACATGCGCTCGGGAGCGGGAAATCAAAAGCTTATATAGACGTTGTAGAAACTTGCATCACAGTCAAAATAAGTAAAATAGATTAATTGTATCGTAACGCCCACCTCACAAAGAAAAGTGTAAGAAATTCAAATTAGTATGTCGTATCCTTTCGATTCTCTTATGAAAAGTAAACTAAAAATAAATTTTCCCTTGAATAGATTTACTCATATAAGAAGGGAAATCTGCAAAATCACAGAGTGTTCGTTAATTTGTCATTTAGAATTGAAAACTCGGGATTTATATGAAACTACAGGGGCATGTCGTGAAAGCCTAGCGTACGACGACTACCGCGCACACAGGTTTATAACGAGGAAGTAATAAGTCATTCTTACTTTACGTTCACCGTTGAAGCGGATAATTGCTTGTGGGTTTTTCGTTGGTGTTTTATGTAACTATTCCGAAAATTGTTCAGAAAACATTGTAGTTGTATGTTTTAAATACATGCAATTGGGAGAAGACTTGCTTATTTGTTTATAAAATCTGTGCACCAATGAAAACTAACAATACTATTTCATTCATGCACATAGCGTTCTCTATAGCATCGAAGAACTGTAAGGCCAAAGAAGAAACTGTCAGTTATCCATAAGGAATGACATAATTAAAACTGGAATGAGAAAACAAATATCCCTGACAGTTTCAGACTACGTGATACACATCTCTGTTTGTGATCTACCAATGTCCCTATAAGGAAAGCATGCTACATAAACCTCATTTTCTTCCTATCCGAATCATGTCCTGTAATGGAACATGTTCTCTTTTTCAGTTGACCTTGCAGACCCACCTTCTAAATGTGATTTATTTAAAGAAGTACATGGAGGCTGTCAGTCGGGCTATAACTGTGTTGAAGGCAATGGGACTTTTCAATGCCGGTACGGATTTACGTTCAGATTTACTCTAGCCGCGTTACGTGAATTAAAGTCATGTTGCACCTTTGTTTCTGAGGCGCCTAAGACTTCAATAAATGTAAGCGAACATTGAATGATTTGGCGAATGAGCCCATTCATGCGCTTTCCATAGATTTAACTGTGCTTATATGATACGAGACCCATTGTCTGATGAAGCACATTTATAAATGTTATCCATTCGCTTTCAACAAACCAGTTTAGATAATAGAGTTTTGGTTAGTAGAACTATCGATCCAATTTAATAATATGTATTCAGAATATATTGAAATAGACCTGTACAATATAGTATTAATAAAACGTATTAAAGAAATAGGGCAACAGGTTAACTATATAATACATGGACATAGAGACATGACAACATGTACAAACATACACATAACAAATTGGACCCTGACACAATAGTAACCATTCATCCTAAGCGAAAATGAGTTACTGACAAAACATACATGATCATAAAGTATAGAGTCTACAGAATGTCGGTAATTTTCTTAAAGGGAACCCGTGGTAAGTCATTAGATTGAACGACATACTCAACATAATAAAGAAATATAAGCAAACGATTGACTTTACAATTTTGTTACATGTGTTACTAATGAGTAACACATTCCGTGAAATATCGCTTTTTCATACATTTGACGTCCGTTATCTCTTTAATGTGCTTAGTGTGGTCCCGACCTTTTCCAAGTTAACGTCGAGTGTTCGTAAAAAGTATATTCAGGACAGTTACTGTATATATTTATATGATCCGTATACATGTATTTCAGACCCATACAAGAATCAGATAATGTCAGCCTGATCATTGGCTTAGGTGCTGGTCTAACAGCATTCTTTCTGGCAGTGTTCCTTGTAATGGCTGTCATTTACATCAGTAGACGTCTTAAGGAGAAAGCACAAAATAGTTCAGATACATGGACTACTAGTTCACGAGGAGAAAGGTTTGAAAGAATAAATTTGTATCAAATATCATACGCAATTTATCCTTTGGAGAAGGATTACGATTAAACATACAATAGAAGTGTGCAAATTGATCTTGAATTCCATTAGTTTTAAAACTTGAACGTCTACTTTTACGTGGCATTCTTTAATATACACTTTTATTTATAATGATGTTTGATATTGTATGAACTTTTGTATAAATTATGTTATCACTTACAGTGCTTAGAACCTGAAGGAACGTTAAATAAAATATGTTAAGTCAGTTTTAAAACAAAACATATATTTTGTTAATTTTGGCTTATAGCCAATGATGATATAACATTACAAATGCGCAACAGATAGTTCAGTTAATAGACTTAATTGCTTGGTGTGGATTTTTTTCCGGATAAATACCGTTGTATATATAGCCTATCTACTAGGCTAGATTTTGCACAGATAAATTGTCCCGATTTCGAATCCTAGCTTGTATGAGTCATTTTCTACGTGAGATATTCAACGTATATCTTAGCAACTACTGGTCGAAGTTGTTGAAATGTACGTATAGCAGTTTAGTCTTTAGTACACTTTCCTGTCAAAGACAGGTACGTTTTTGTTTAACTTCAAAATCGCCTTCAAATAAGAGAGCGTTGTGTTTGGACTATTAAAGACAATTTCAGTTTTCATATTTACATTTGCTCAATTCAAACTCGACTAACATAGTAATTAAACCATTTTGGCAAAATACCAAAAGAAGATGACTCGAAGCGGCAATTCCTGCAATTGTCAATTACATGACTGGTGCGATAATGACATACCCCGAGCGACGCAAAAGCCAATGAAAGTCTAATTTGGAGTGATTTTGGTACTGTCTTCCGTGTTTTTGCTGATACTTGGTAAGCGAAAAACTGAAATGGTTAATTAGCCCAACACTTATCACATCAAAAAAGGATGAAACGTTCCTTGAACCCAAATACGACCTTGTGAAATTGACGATTGAAAAGCTTTGCTACTTCAAACAAGCTTTCTTTTCACTTGCTAGGCCTGGGCGGGTGTGTCATATAGAGGCAAAACAGAAATTCAAGTTATAGATACAAATATAAGTGTTAATTCTTCTTTCTATATTGAAAAGGATTTTTATCACATTTGGGCAGATTGTGCCAATGATGGTTTTTTTAGGGGAAATTGTCAAAACGTATAAGAACAGTGGTGATATATATACCACAATACAAACAGGACACTGGATTATTTAAAACCTAGGAGAGTAACTTTCATTACAATAGAACATGTCCAGATACAGTGCCCATTGACTATGGCATATAAGTAGTACTGACACAAATATTACAGAAGCCCAATATTAACACGGAATGAGAGTTTAAAACCACTTTAAAAGACCAATGGAACAAGCTTGACTTGATCAATTAACTTTAACAAATCGCCATCTAATGCAGTCACGGATCAAATATCAAATGTGTTGTAATGAACGTTTTAATGTTGAATAAATATATAAATCTATGTTTATTATGTTGTTGATGGGTTCTTTTCTAATATATGTTGATTGAATCTCGTATACTAGGGTATTCGAACATACATCAAAATGAAATTGTCAATTGTGGGAAAAGTAAAAATTTCAAACGCGTTGGACATATTAATATTCTGTCATTTGTTTAAACTATATAAAGTACTGCACGTGCCAATGTTGGAGAGTGGACTCCTTTTGACAGGATGCTTTAAGCAAACTCTATTTAAAAAGTGTTTATATGATGGACCTACTAATAACTGTTATATGCGTATCCTATATTTCCACAGAGATTCAACATTCACAGGAACATTTCGGCGAGGAATTGCAACAAGGTTCAATTCGTTGGAATATGCAGATCGATTATGCATGCCTCCTAAGTTCGACGAAGACCTTTCAAGCGAAACAGTTTTACGCTTACCAAACCAGGATGAATTGTGGAGACATTCAAACATTGACATATATGGTAAAGGTTTCATATTTACTAGGAATCCCAACACAATTTCGGTCATGTCACATACAAACGGATAGTCTTGGTGTTTTTTAAATCGATGTGTATTTACGAGAATATATTTTGGTTGTGTTATAACATGAACTATTCACTGAGTTTGGATGTAAAAGCTTAACATGTTTAGAAAACTTGTAAATTTTGTAAAATCAATCCAATATTGTATCGCATGGTGATTTTAAGTGAAAATGAGAAGCGCTCTGCAAAAACCAACGTAAGACATTTGCGACCAGTGTATAAAAGATCGATCAGCTCTACACTGTCTGACAATTAGTCATAGAAGTTTTCAGGAAACATATATTAGACAGCATTTGTATTATTAGCAACTTGAAAATGCATTTAAACATTCTGTCTTTTAATGTCGCAGAAAGTTGAATGCGGCGAAACTCGTTTGAGAGGACAGGGTAGTAGAGTTTAATGGTCATTTATATATAGTCATATATCATTTAGATTAATCGATGCGTTTTAAATGTACTGAGAATATTTATAAACAGCAAACAGAAACGAAGGGTTAGATTCATAACGCATAGAACAAGCATCATAATAGTATTGTCCATGAACATGAACTACATGTTCAAATTTAGAATTAACAAGGTTATTATGAGCATAATAGTTGATAATGCATAGTGCTTGTTAACGTGGTTTAAGTAACTGGTGTAAACGCACAATGTTTTTCCCGCAATAATGAGCTTATATTTGGTCAAATGGCGTCTTGTTGCGTCATCGTTTTTGTATAAGTAAAATCAAAGGTTTGTTTGAGTTTAATTATATTCCATCAAACATTATTTTGTCATGAGTTGTTACACTTATGATTTTTCTTAATTTAAACTTTAATTTAAGACTCTAGTGTGTAATACATATACACATACGATTTCCTAGCAACAGCTATATGATTTTGTATAGCAACAGACTCAATTCCATATGTTTCAGGTACAGAGGAGATAACTGATCCCTGGGACAGTCTGTACAATCGACCAGCATCAAATGAAAAGGTATGTGTGTTGATTTATATTTTAATGTATAATGTCCAGCAAACGCTGTCTAGTTTTATCCTCATCATGAGTATACAGTTTTTATTCTTCTCCTTTATAGCTATTCGTATTTGAATAGTATGCGGACATGAAACGTCTTGGTGACAATGTGTTTATACACAGGATAGTCTCTAGCTGTAAAGATCTGGGATGTAACAGATGTCTTTTACAGGCTCACATATAATTAAAAACATATTTCCTTAGTTTGCAAATCACACCTTAGAATTTGATCCGAAATTAGCTTAGTGTGTTTAAAGTGAGCTAAATGGCGGAAGGGTGCACGCAATTGATCTTGACTGAAAAGCTTGAAATCATTTGGAGCTTTGCAAATCTTTAAATATGTTACAAAACTATTTTGACACCTATTTGTTAATGGAATGTTATCATATATTTATTATATTTATGATGGTTAATTTGTTAAACTCGTTTTATCTTACAGTTTGAAATCAGGAGACCGAAACTTGACAAAGACCCTAACCCCCTTTTTAATGTCAATGTGAGTAGTGGCATATTAAAAATAGTTTAACGGCTCCCATAAGAAATCCTGGTAATTTGAAATATCTTACTCCAGAGCATAATATATTATGTATCAACCGTTCGCTATATAGTCTCAGGAACATTACAATATCTCTTATATGTAAATGAAATTAAAACACGGTTGTGTATATGGATGGTTAAATGCATTTGTCACAAATACCAACAGCTTGGTTTTCATTGAGCACGACTCGGTTAACAAATGGAACGGCCAGTACTTTGACAAATCTAATAACATCGAAACCGATTTTGGAATCACAAACAGAGAATATATGAACAACCTGCAGCCCCATGCTGCTTTCGGAGAGTTGGTTTTAACAGTGAAAACTGCACGTAAATATTCGAGATAGGTGTTTTATTTAACATGTTTGCTTTCGGAATATATAAGAACTAACTCAAAATGTTTTCATTGTGGAAAGACATCATTAGTACGAGTACAACTACTTCGTGTAAATATTTGACATTAATTAGTCTACGGCATATTTTCTTTCTCCCTCAGTATATTTCTTCATTTAACATGCAATAATATATTAGTCTGAGAAAGGTGAAGCGGTTACTGTCTAGTCAAAGGTCATATACAATTTTTAAGTTCGCGTTCAAATTCCACATTAGCATTACAGGATATATACATGCCATCTTGATATAAGATTGGTTTAATTATCATAGGACAGAACGTATGCTGAATTCGAATTATTGCACAACTGTCTTTTTCCGAAATATTAAATGTGTGTTAATCTACTGATCTTATTCCTGTTTAATAATACCGATTGATTGATATTGTTATCATACGACCTCACGAAGGGAAATCGAGTTGACTTCGTCCGTCATGTATTTCTGTGTCGTCTGTCGAAATGAGGGTACGTATTTTGGGGTATCCCTGTTCTATGTACATGTAAACATACTTAGTTTTTTATATTTCAGGATCAATGCTAACATGCATTCATCCCGTTTGTGATCCACTGAACAATAATGTGTGTAATTTAAATCGACTCGTCCTCATAAAGGTGTTATGTCCGCGGCATGTTCTGCCTATATCCTGTATAAACACGTGTCTTCATTGTGTATATAGATGTACAATTGCAAACAATTATATGTGCACGGCTATACGTGGGGATCCTCGGAAAATGCATTGTATTTTGTAATGACTTTGTGTTGTCACCGATTTTTGTTTTATCTCCTCATACATGACGTAGAAACATATTTACAACAACATAATCGGTAGATTTGTTGAGCCTGAAACAACTAACTATATATTAATTGTTTTTTGCGGATGATTTTTCTTTGATTTCCAAGTGGGCATTCAAAATATGACGGATTCGTTCAAATCGTACTGCGACAAAAAGTAACGTACTGTCAATGTCGAATAAACAAAGGTGTTTGTATTTAGAAGGGTAGAAATGTAGTATTTAGATATAATGAAAGTGTGAAAGTTAGTCGATAAGAAGGGGCTCATTTAAACAAGCAACATGCAAATGTTATTCTTTACTCCTAAACGTGTCTCATACTCCTGTTCATATGTTTTCTCTGAGTTTCGTTTCGTCCGAGGAGATTTACGAATTGGACTATATTTTTTGACTGCATGTAAATTGTACCACTGTAAATAACATTTTTGTTTGTTTCCACGTTTTCAATGACTTGTCGTATGCTTGTGTATATGTGTGTGTGTATGTATATATATATTTATGTTCTCACTTTTGTAATGTTTAATATGAAATGCACTTGCTCTTCAAATATGGAGGAAATAAAGAATATCTATCTATCAATCCATCTATTTGATTATCATGTCCAGTCGGGTTTACATGATGGAGTGAGGTCCGGGGACATTTATCTGCAAACAAAGCTAGAAATAGTGCACACAGGTTCTGTAAATGCATACTGAATGGTAAAAGAAGCACATCGAGTCTCCGTATTACGCTGAACTTATATATTATATAAACGCTTAATTAAGTACTGGCTAAAATGCACTCTTAGAACGCTATCTTTGGAACAAAGATTTTGAGCAGATAACACTGTTAATATTGTTAACTGGTCATCCAAACGAGATATCGTTGTATTGGTTGTATCCAGAGTCATTAAATACTTATAAAAGTGTACCTTTGCTGACATGAACATATCAACTATAATTCATCACTTTCACTTTTTAGACAATTTGAATGAACATTTAAAATGTCTAACTGCTAGGGTATCTTAATTAATCCAAAATATAGAAACATTTTGATCTCGTCCCATTAACTAAGAAATGATACTTATCGTCATGAAAACATTGAAAGGAATCAAAGACTGTATACCTGATGTCACTTAAACTATTTGGAAGATGCGTTCCGTTTTGTATTAATGTGTCCGTTCTATGACTTATTAAGAAAACAACCCATACCACATAATTATGCACAGCGCCAAACTATGTATAAGTTTATAGAAAGCTCTAACACAAAAATAAACAAATATTAATAAACCTGGCATCATGTTGGTACTTTTCCAGAATCAGTATTTATCTACGAATTCAAGTTTATTAGACATGTTTGTAAATAAACATATAACAGTTCTTGTGTGATTTCAAGATAGTATTGTAAAACTTTTCCTTAAGTGACACTGCACATAATTTGTTCAAGCCATATTGACTTGTGGTAAAAGATAACTGTCAGGCGGAATCGGAAAAGGGATAAAATGAACTTTTAGCTGACAGCATACATAGTTCACTCGAAGCGAACACACGTGTTTTTTATCGCTCTCCGTGTGTTTCTGATAAGACGACTATAGCGTAAAAATAATCATATAAATTGTGTAGAATATGGATTAAATCTACTTTTCTTAACTTCATGAACTAGTGACGTGGAATTAAAAACAATATTCATGGATTAGTTTAAAAAGAGGAATATAGGATATTCAAATCAGTGAATTATAAATAACAAATGTGGCTTATTATAAATCAAATAAATTCAATTTAAAAAAATGGATACATCATCAATAGGCGAAGTAGACACGATCATTGAAACTGATCAAGATGTAGACAGGAATCTATTAAACTTCACGGTAACAAAGAACATTACACTAAATTGTAATACATTTGAAAGCTCATTGGAATATAATAGTGATAGCTCCACTGACAGTCGGAGTGAACATTCAATATCAAATACAAATGACCAGTTTGACGGCGTAATTTATAACATTTCGCAATCTGAAAACAAAACGATTATATCATTCAATTCCAGGCCGATATTCGAGAGTTTGATTAACAAGTTGAGGTCAGATTTTTCTTTATCTTCGGACAATGATCTTTCATTCTCAACGCATGTACAGAACTTGAAATGCAAACTTTCTACTGACAGACACGGCGCAACGATAGGAGTTACAGGTGTAGGTCACAAAATTTGGAGTCAGCGCCATTTAATTAGAATAACACAGTCAGTTAGGAAAATTCTTGCGCAATACAGAAGGCGACCGTGCAAACATTATTGAGGACATATCCTACATAAATCCTAATGTAAAGCATTTTCCGATACATTGCAGTACACCGATGGTGACCAAACCAGTGGATCAGTCAAAATCAGACGGTACAAATATTGATAGATTAATGAATGTAATAAACGTCCTTCAAGGCCAAATTCAAGACTTGACGCGGGAGGTGTTGTGTCTAATTACAAAGCGATCGGAATCAATAGAACCAGTGAAAAATCTCAGCAGTCGGTCATCTACAGATCAAAGTACACCGCCAGTTACTTATGCTGAGACCATAAAGTCAGGCGTTATCAAAAACGCAGCAGCCGGAATGAATGCGGGAAACTTTGGATCAAAGTACAACAAACTCGTACAAAATGTAAAACTTATAAACCCACGATGTGAGATTCTACTATGTGACCTCTGTCCCCGCTATGACGTCGACGTGCGCGAATTCAACAACGTCATTTATCAAGTAGCCTTAGATAATGGCGCTGTTTTGATCGAACTTTTCGGCAAATTCATAAAACACGGACGGGTTGTGGATCGCTACTACACCAACGATGGAATACATATTTCAATCTCGGGTATAAAACGCATGCTGGGCGGTATAAATGAGTTTCATCATTTAGTTGATGACTTCAAGACATGTACATTTTACCAGCGCGGCAGAAATCAACAAAATCAAACGAACTCGTATATGGAACGTGATAGTGCCAGCTGGAGACAAATTAACAGACAAACGACGCCCCGGGGATTTCAAGACGTTCCTCGATCGCGTAGGCCAGGGGGGAGATCTCCCACGGGAACAAATCCCAGCGCGGGAAATATAATGTGCATTTATTGCAAAAAGACAAATCATGCATCAAATGAATGTTATTTTCGAAAAACAGAGTTTAATGGTCACTGTTTTGCTTGTGGCGAAATCGGCCATAAAAAATTTAATTGTACACATCAATTACGCTAGGATGTGGGCCAAAGTGCCAATGCTTATACATTTGAAAGTGACTTGTATTCGAATAACATTTTTATGAATTTGAAAGACGATGAAAGAAATGAAAATACTCAAAATGAAACTGTAATAAATATATTAGACAATTCAGACGAAAATACACAAAGTGAAACTGTACTAAATATATCTGTCAATTCAGACGAAAATCAGTCTAACAATATACAGAACATTGACTTAAATTTAACTTCGTCTGACTGTAATGTATTAAATTTAGGCCTCAAAAAGAAAGGTTTAAATCTAGGCCATATTAATATACAAGGTTTGAATAGTAAACAAAAAATTAATGAAATAGATTTGATGCTAAATTCAACAGAAAATCACATTCATATTTTTGGTTTGAGTGAAACCAAGTTAACTTCGGACACATTTACCGAGTCCTTAAAAATAAACGGCTATAAAACTCCATTTAGAAAAGATAATTTATCAAGAAACGGGGGAGGGGGGTTAATTGTTTATTTAAAACAAAACATAGATGCAATTCGCAGAATTGACTTAGAAGTATTAGACATTGAATGTATCATATTAGAAGTTAAATGTAAAAATAATAAACCTTTTATTGTCTGTCAAATGTACAGACATCCAAATGAAAAGATTGAATGGAAAGACAGGTTCGAAAATTTTGTAGAAACCCTTTTTAATGAAGACAAAGAAATTATCTTACTCGGAGATTTTAACAGGGATCTATTGAATGAAAATATCAAGGATGAATGGCTAGATTATACTATTTCACTTGGTTTAAATCAGCAAATAGTCATGCCAACACGGGTAAATCAAAGATCTAGTACACTAATTGATCATATATATACAAATATGCCTGCAAACATCAGTACAACACATGTTCCGAAAATCGGTATAAGTGATCATTATCCCGTATTATGTAATAGAAAATTAAACACAGGTGTGTTTAAGAATACACACAATACTTTACAGTACAGGTCTTACAAACACTTGAATGAAGCCCATTTTTGTGCAGATTTAGACAATGTTTGTTGGTCAAGCTTAACACATTTAAACAATATTGACGAAATCGTTTTAGGATTTAATGAGCTCTTTATAGAAATAGCTGATAGGCATGTTCCATTAAAATCAAAAAGGGTAAAGCATAAATATCAGCCCGACTGGTTTAATGCCAATATTCTTAGCGCTATACATCAGCGCGATCAATTTAAAGCGTCGCAAATGTATTTAGAATATAAAACTGCACGTAATAATGTCATAAAACAAATTAGAAAAGCTAGGAAAAGTACCTATGAAAATAAAATAAATAAAGGTAAAAACAAACCATCGTCTATATGGAAATTGTTTAAAGAATTTGGTGCATCGCGTAAAAGTAAAGTTAATGAAGAAATACTAAGTATAAATCACGCTGGTAAAACATGTTCCGATCAAAACGAAATAGTTGACACGTTTAACGAATTTTTTATAAATGTTGCGGAGAAACTTAAAGATCATATCCCCAACTCTGACTTTGAAGATTTAAAATGTTTTGTTGATGATAAAGTTCAAAGCGATGTATTCTTTAATATTCCAAATATTCCTATTACAAACGTAAATAAAATGCTTAGAAACTTAGATATAACTAAAAGTACTGGTTTAGATAATATTGGACCGCGTTTGTTAAAGCTTTCTGCACATAGTATTGCACCTATTATAACATTTATGATAAATCATAGTTTAAATACGTCTACATTTCCTTCTGTTTGGAAAGAAGCTAAAGTAAAACCATTATTTAAGAAAGGGCCATCAACTGATGTAAATAACTATAGACCTATATCTATTTTACCTACATTATCCAAACTTATTGAAAAACATGTACATGCCTCGTTTACTGATTTTTTAAATATATTTAAATTATTGCATACTACACAAAGCGGTTTTCGTAAAGGCCATTCTACCCAGTCAGCGTTGGTATATACTATTGATAAATGGCTTAAAGCGTTAAATGAAGGTTGTTATGTTGGAACTGTTCTAATAGATTTTCGTAAAGCATTTGACCTTTGTGATATTTCAATTTTACTTAAAAAATTGACTATATATAAATGTAATGAAAGTGCAATAAATTGGTTTCGTTCGTATTTAACAAACCGAAAACAAATCGTCTCTATTAATAACGTAATGTCTACTGATAAGATAGTTACGTGTGGTGTGCCACAGGGTTCTATACTTGGGCCATTATTATTTTTATTATTCATTAACGATTTGCCACTTATCATGTCGGGTATAATTTCTTCCGTAGATTTGTTTGCCGATGATACAACACTCTATGATATAAATAAATGTAAATATGCGCTTGAATCTAACTTGAATAAATCATTAAAAACACTCGAAAAATGGTGTTTATTAAATGGCATGCAATTAAATACAGAGAAAACAAAAGTGATGCTCATCACAACCCAGCAAAAGAGAGCTTCAACTGAAAATTCGCTTGCACTGACCTACAAAAATGTTGATCTTGCAGTCAGTACCGAAGAAAAACTGCTTGGAGTAAATTTAGAAAATAATTTAAAATGGGGAAGTCATGTTAGAACAGTAACGAAAAAAGTATCATCATATCTCTGGCTATTATCCCGAATAAGCGAATATTTAACGGATAAATATAAACTTATTTATTATAAAGCCTATATTCAGCCGCATTTAGACTATTGTAATATTATTTGGGGAAATACAACTGTTTATAATAAAAATAAAATTCATCGTTTGCAGAAGAGGGCATGTAAACTAATATTAGGAATAAACTATACCGATTTTGAAAGCGCATTAAAAAATCTAAATATAATTAAATTTGAAGATAGAGTTACATTTAATAAAGCAATAGCAATGTTTAAAATAGCGCACGATGATAGTCCAAATTATCTGCGTGATATGTTTAAGATGAACGAACAAGTTAATACAACTAGTACTATAACATTAAGATCGGTAACTAATATGAACTTTTGGATTCCCCAAAGTAAACTTGAAATATATAAACATAGTTTGTCATATTCCGGTCCTATAGTGTGGAATAGTCTTCCAAAAGAGATAAAAATGTGTCAGAAGCTAACCTCTTTCAAAAATTTGTATTTAAAATGGGCATTTAACTGAAGAAAAAAAACGGGTTGATTGCCTTCTTTTCACGTGTTGATATTTCATGTCATTTTATCATGTACATATTTTATTATGTTTTATGTGTATATTTTTAACATGTAATTATGCTTTTATTGAGGGCCCCATGGAAGATTAGTGTCCAGTCACTAAATGGGTCACCCTCACAAAATAAAGTCTTTACTTACTTACTTACTTACTAACAACATCTCATCCAAAGCCATTTGACCAATATCAACCAAACTTCACAGGAAGGTTCATGTGATGGACCACTTTCAAATTTGTCAAAGATGTAATACATTGTTACAAATGTCCTTTACTGATATGTTTTATTCGCAATTCATTCCCACTCTTGATCATATTTACATTTGCTTCTATGCTTACACTCATGTGATCGATTTGGGGCCATTGGCCATCTTTATTCCATTCTGTTTCTGGGTTTTTAGTTTAATTTGTTGTTTTGTGATTTTTATGAGTGTATCTATTGTATATTGTATGAACGAGGAACATTCATTGTTCAATTCGAATAGTAAATTAATTTTATTGAATTTAATAATCATGTTCGTTTTGAAACAAGATTAAAGTATTCATTAAGAAATATATTTGGCTATCTTACTTGTAGAAATAACAAAATCTTTATCCAATTAGTTCGCCTCTTGCATTGTACGGAACATTCTTTGGATAATTAATAAATGTTCTATATTTTTTATTATCCATGTCCACGGTAACGGCGAATCTGATTACAATACTTAATGGATTTTCCAATGCTTCAATTAATGACGATTACAATACTTAATGGACTTTCCAATGCCTCAATGTATGACGGTTACAATACTTAATGGACTTTCCAATGCCTCAATTTATGACGATTACAATACTTAATGGACTTTCCAATGCCTCAATTTAGGACGATTACAATACTTAATGGACTTTCCAATGCCTCAGTTTATGACATGTTTTAAAAATAAGTACGCGATTGCCGCAATTCTTTCTTGAATTGCTCAATGTCATAAATAAATTTTCAATGTAAATATATGTATTACAAATAAATTTCATAGAATAGTCACATGCATGATAATGCATGCGTGTGTATTATTGGTGCATGTTGTCAATGTAAATGTGTGTGTGTGAAATATACGTAAATAAACAGTTTTCTAGTTAGTGTGTTGATTAACGGATTTTAACTATCATAAAACGAGCTTGGGTTAAACACGTCGGAGAATATGTCTTGAATGGCAGTAACACTTTATTACGAAGTAAGTTATAAATAGTCTCGAACGTCCATTGCATGAGGCCATTTTCGGATGTGGCACACAATGGGAACAAGAGTCAGTGTGACAAGCGTCTTTCGTCCTCCACCAACGGGCTATAGTCCATATGGGAAGGTAGCCAGTTTCCTGGGAAGAACGATGTATGTAGTACAGGTTCGAGAAAGTCGGGAATCACACTTTAGGCCGCTGTGATATAACTGAAACTTGAAAACTTAACTCAATAAACAAGTCATTGGCTAACATTGTAAACAAAGAAGCAAGAGTAAATGAGCCGTCACGTGTTAAATTCAACATTATGGCCTCGGCGTAATGTATCGACCCAGATCAGTTTGCGCAGACTGATCCGGGCCGACACATTTCGTCTCAGGCGGATAAAGGTATAGAGTAATAATTCCTGAAACAGAAAATTCACAGGAGGCGAAAAGTGTCTATCCGGTTAAGTCTGTGCGGCATGCTTAGTCTGATCCGGGTCGATACTTTACGCAGAGTCCACAATATTGGTTTTCATGCAGGACGGCTCAAATGTATTACGTGTATCTTTAAAATATAGAAGAACACGTTGCCGTGTTTTGCACTTAATCCATGGTAAAGCAGTGCTATTCAAATCAGGATGTTAGTATGGAAGCTCTTTATAAAACTACTTCGTGTTTGCAACACTTGAATACATTTAATCTGACACGTACAATTCCATTTGTTGGAACTAAACACACGTTGTAAGCTTTTACTTTAACTTTGACAAATATGTTGAGAATTGTGCAAACTAGGATTATATGCGTGTCCTATTTATTAAAATACCGAAATTTCATGAAATCGTATCAAAGAAATCAAGTTCTAACACCAAGGGAGATTAATCGTTTCGTAATTATAACAATCTCTACCAATAAGTATCCAAATTTAACCTCAAACCCTCATTTTTGCAACTTTCGCTGAGTTCACTCTGGAATTATACGTAACATCGTTGTATATTAGGTTCCAAAGGGACGACAGTCAGTAAAACTTTTAATATCAATACAATGCTTCGATTATCAATATTTCGACCACTTGGACTTGTTTTTTGAAGTTGTTTTGTTTAATCTTGAAAAAGACTACATGGTCGAAAATTTAATAATGAAAGAGTTGTATTGATATAAAGTGATTCAGGAATTAATTAATATTTTTCAAAGTTATGCCGTGTTTTACGACAATCAACCATACGGCATTGGTCCTCAGTGAAGAATCGGTTAAATCCGACTATTCGTTAGTCAATGTAACACTTCAACATATCAGACATTTAACCACACACTTGTCAAATATGACTTTACCTATGCAAAACTTATAAAGCATTGTGACATTGTTACACTTATACTTTTTAACCAAGACTTGATCTAACCCAACTGCTAAAGCAAAGTTATTAAAGCCGCAAATAGATTAACCATCGACGCGTATTGGGTAAATGTACATGTAGCACGTATACGCTGCGTTCGGAAGACATCGACCTTTTCCTGTGATAATAAACGCCCTTTAGTTCGACTTCGTCAGACCAGAATGTTCAACTTATCATGTGTTGAAAAAAGTGACTATACTGTGCTATTACTAAAATAAGAATATAGATTTGACATTGTTACACTTATACTTCTTAACCAAGACTTGACCTAAATCACACTTTATTACTTAAGCAATTTCAGCAGAACATATAGATCAAACTATATTCGAGGCAATAAAGCGTCTATGCATAGACTGACGCACACAGTTTCATAAGTACAATAAGGTGCTAAACTCAAATCAGTCCAATCAAGGTTGCGGGTATAGATATCATTACGACTGATTCATCAGTAGTATGATACATACTTAATGTATTACACAACATTCACACATTCTAAATGCATGGGAAAGCAGTCCCTCACGATCACAAAAGCGGATTATGTCTAAATATTTACAATATCATATTTGGAGCCTTTCAATAGTCAAGCTACATTAAATGTCTCTATATCTTGTTTTCACGTTGCAATTGGACCTTGGCCTGCTTGCTAGTCTTGTGTTTGATAAGGAACCGTTTTTTTCTGAATGTCGGCATAAAATAAATATTTTCCGATCAACACACAACTTATCGTTTTTTTAAATAAGTCCTTTATCACCATTATAAGCTTCTTATAAGAGCGGGTATAATAAACTTCGCTGCTGTCTTAGACGTTCCGGAAAATCCTTTCTGATACAGACTATGTCTTGTTCGGGTCCTGTTCTTGATAAATTAGATTTACGATATAACGTATGATCTTCGTCTTTGCAGAATGAAAATTTAACAATAACAGGTCTTGGTTTATTCCTGGAAGAAAAAATAATTGTGTGACCAAATATGACCAATTTCTCCTTATGTCATAATGTTTTTAACTCCATTAAATAAAAATACTTTCACTTATAGAAAGTTAGCATATGTTTTACTCTATTTTTTCAAAGTGCATTTTTGTTTTGGAAAAGGATTAAAACAAAGATCAGGTAAATGGTTTAGGTTAAAGTTATATTTTGATCCCATTGTCAATGATAAGATCAGATATGATAAGACAAGATTAATAAAATGTTACGAAATTTGTATAAAGCGATTTGATGATAGATAACTTTAAATGGCAAGTTACCAAATGTATATTTAATATTTATCCCAAATACCAAGTTGCATGTCATTTGGAAAGACAGGATTACCAGTGTAATATCAAAGTTTAATCGTAAATTGTTTACGGTAAGTTCTTTTCTATTTGCTCGGATTGATTGGACTTTATCGCCGCTTTCAACAAGTGTTCAGTCATATCACGGCAGCCAGTTCACCTACTGATGTGTTTCCTGGCTTTCTTACATCAACATTCTTTTAAAGGCACTGGCTGCTTTTCCACATAGACTATGACCTCAGTTGTGAGATGAATGTCGCCTGTCACAATAACCTTTGCCAAACGTCGGAAAGAATTTACTTCGAACTCAAAACCCCTCGATTGACAGCCCGCGTCGCTACTGACTGAGCTAAAGGAATGTACATTATAGAATATTTACCTGCAATAAAACGTCGAAATCTAAATTAACAGGATTGAAAAAAGAGAATTTTCGTCTTTTGAACATTACATCTTTTGCACAATGTTTTCAAAAGATTTTGTAGTGGCGTCAAATGTCATGTTTCAAGGAAAGTTCTTATAACGCAGTGAAATTTAACTCTTTCTTGCATAGGACAAATCTGCAATAAACAACTTTGAAAGCATTTCAATAAAAACATTTAAACAACTGAAAATATAGTTATTATTTTCTAATAGAACTAATATATTGTGACTTGAAATAAGAAATTGATATTTCTGAGGAAATTCTCATTTTGTCACAATGTTTTCAAAATGCGTCTCCTGTAGATGCGTACAAATGGATATGCATGTAAGAAATAATTTAATCCAAAAAGACAATGTACCTATACTTCATTTGAAAAATACCCAAAATATAACACTTTACCTGATAAAACATATTTGCAGCGAATTCGAAAACATCTAGGCAAAAATATGGAAAATCTTTTCTGATAAAAGTTAGACCATTTAGATAGGGTTGAAAACATTTTGACAATAAGAGAAATTGTTTATATTCAGAACTTTCCCCTTGTGTTGCTATGATTTCAAGAGTCTTCTGATGTAGATCCGTCAGATTGCGTCTGCATGTAGATAAGGGTTAAACCAATGTTCTTATTTTAAGGTGTTTATAGTACCCTTTGACAAACTAAAAAAAGAATACATCTGGCTGCATATGTAACAACAGTTTCTGTAAAAACTTTGTGGCATTATACAATTTCCTGATACGGAAACAACTTCTGACACCTTTGCACCAAACTTCTTTTATAAACACAATACTGTAAAATGTAAAGTCTGTGCTTTTCTGTGATTTTTGTTACTGAGTTTCTTAATAATTCAATACCTACATACACAATGCATTTTGATGCATCTGCAGTAGACAACTTTTCTAAACACTGAATCAAATTTATCATTTGCTCATAATGAGTACATTTTCCTTTTGCAACAATGCCATTTTACCTGATTTCAATAATTAAGCTTATATTTCAGATATTTCCATATTTTTGCACAGAAGTTTTAAAAGTCGTATGCTGCATGTTGTGTATGGTCTGACGTTAAGGGTTAGTTGTGCATTAATTGTCAAATCTGTCTGTTCAAATCCTGAGATGTTTTCAGTTTGGAACGGTCTCATTATACCATATCAAGTATCGGTTTAACCCTTCACCTAATAGACTATCTTCAGGGGTAGTCTGCTTCGTCAAAAAACATTCGAAAAATAAAAAGTGTAAATTTTGATGCTAAGTAAACTCATTTTGAGCAACTTACAACTTCCTAAAATGTTTCTAACCAATTGTAGCAAAGATTTGTCATGTGTGCGCTGTACCAAATACTTCGTTCAACAAGGGACTTAGATGATAATTGTATCTTGTCAATGAAGTAATTTAGACCGTTTTTGGGACGTTGGTCGAGAGACATCCGTTCCAGAATCAACAAACTACACAATTAATAAACTGTTTTTCGGAGTTACTACGTTGCTAATCTCCGCCGAAAATAAGCTCCGCCGAAATAAATAGTTCTAAGCTGAGTACTTTTCAAGACAAACAGATGGTGTGATCAAAGCACTGACATTACCACTGGGATGGTTGTGTTGGTATTCTTCGTCAATTACGGTCAGAGCATTAAGTATCAGCCTGGCCAGAGCCTTCAGTATCAGCATTGCTAGAGCCTTCAGTATCAGTATAAGTCTGGGTCAGAGCCTCTAGTACCAGGCTAGGCAGAGCCTTCAGTATCAGCCTAAGCAGAGCATTCAGTATCGGTCTTGCAAGAACCTTCAGTATCAGCAAATCAGACGTATACTGTAGGTAGATAAGCTTTTTAAATTAATTACTATACACATGTAAGGAAACGAAGCTCTGGCTCTGGCGCCAATGCTTTACTATTGATTGGTATAATGTGAATAATCTTGGTAGGGTGTCACTCAAGGAACACTATTTTCGGACAGACAGATGTTTAAAGTTCTGGCAATTTCACCGTTTGTAATGCTTCAGCAACCTAAGTTCTACACGAAGTAGGAAAATGTTAAGGGACTGACGGACAAAGGACGATGATGCCGGACGTTGTGTGATCACAATAGCTCAATCCGCACTTCGTGCTCAGGTGACCTGAAATATAACAATATGGAAATTTGTTATACGGTTCGATGCATTACAACAAGAACGTTGTGATGATTATTCAGGTATAGGTGTGCAAGCGTTTTTCCAGAAAAAGAATAGTGAACTTTGGCACATTCCATTTACAGATTAAACAAGAAGAGCGATATGGTCCTATATGGCTCATCTGAGACATACTTATGATCAAAGGAGGCTAAAATTCAACCGTGAGCAAAAACATTCTGTTTTATCTTGACAAGACAAATAAATACTGAGCATAATTTACATGAGTATTTGCTATACAATGTGACGTCTCTGGTATCAATAAGTTTTTCCTTGGAATCGATCTGTTGACCTTGTTTTCAATCCCAAGTGATCCACACAAACACTCTGACCAAAAGTTATGCCGTATTGGTTTATATGTGACTCCAGACCGTTAAACAATGTTCATTTTATTTTTTCCAATGACCCCCTTGTGTAAATACACATGCAACCGCTTCTCTGACCATAATTTACGAATACCAACACAACGGAACCACCAGTACTTTCAGTGCATTGATTAAGCAAGAAACGCGTCAGAGTAAATTGCCATAGTTTGTGAATTCCGCAGACCCGCGTCGAAATCAAGACTGGAATCAGTCCTTAATGTTAAATCATACTTACAAATTGGCATTAACTTACTTCACCACAGATATACAAGTCACAGTAATACTTTATATATATACATATATATATATTCTAGAAGATAATGATAATAATAATAATTAGTTGATGTTTGATTAAAATATTGTGTATCGTTTAATTTAGGTTATTTGTCAACAAAATATAAGTGAATTTCGGTTCTGAGAGGTAAGGTGTGTATAATACCTTCTTTGTATTAGGATATTCAAGATAAAAGGGTAAAACACTTAAGATCAGTTCCACATATAAACTCATTTCAATTTTAGTTTACACACATGCTACTTATGTGTCACAGCTAGGTGCAATCTCATTTTATTTTTGCAAAAAACTCCACCTGGTTGTTTTTGCAACAAAAATTGTGTTCGAAAAAGGGTCATTCTTTGCAAACAGAGGTATTTTCACATCCTAATAAAAATGACAAATCAAAGTACTGAAAGTACTCAAGGTAGAATTGCAATCGTTTAAGAGGAGATGCACACATATTTATCTAAGATTTAATCCCCTCCATGTCAGACAAGAAATGATGCATAATGCCGGAATGAAATGTTTCCAAGATCATAATTTCGTGTTGGTCATGTGCCAATTAATTGACTCCAACTTCGAATATATCATTCGGTCCACATGGTACTTTTTTAATGATCATATTACCAAATGGCTCTATGGAAATCCCACTATGATCATTCATTACAGTACAGTGTATTCCTATATATTGACTGTACTGGACTAACTGATGCATTCATAGTATTCAATGTATTAATGCAATCTATTAATGTTTACACTAATAACAGTCATTTTAGAAGTGTAATCTACCAAAACAGTTGGGATACAGTTAGGCATTTTCCTCCGATCCTGTTGCCGTAGCAAAAACGGTTGTGCTAAGAATGTATATCTTTTACCACTAATACACTGGGCTCTTTCAACAAATCTTCACAGAAATATTCCTTTTGTGGTTCTCTTTCAAACATAGTATAAGATGTCATTTGAAGCTGAAAGTTCAAATTACCTTTTTTCTGATTCCGCCTGGTAACAATATCTTTCAACCAATCAATATGGCTTAAATTATTATGAAGAGGGTCACTGAAAGAACAAATTAGACAAGCACTTCCATAAGAATAGAAGTTTAAAATATTGTCATTTTGCCCTTTTCTGATACCACTTCGCTGCCTTTTTGCTACCAATTAATATGACTTGAACACTTTCCGTAGAGAGTTACTGAAGGAATAGTTCTACATGATAACCTTGGAATCGACAAGCAGATTAAGAGTGGAAGCAATTCTAATATTGGGCATTTTATCTTTTTTCTGATATCGTACAAACAAGGGTATATATATATCTCTGATCATAATTAAGAAAAGGACCACCAAAGAACATTCCTTAGATGTTTGTTTTAAATTTGTCCAATGAATAAGGATGGGATATCATTTGAAATTTAAAGTTCACTTTTCATCTTCAGATTCCATCTGGTTTATATGACTTTAAAGTTTAAACCAATCAATTAGATTTAAAAAAACAATGTAGAATTATCTTGAAATCAACCAGTCAATATGATTATATTTGAAGAGAGTCATCCAGTGAACATTTCTCCCACATTATATTTGTATCAGATTTTTTTTTTAAATAGGCATATTATACCCTTTCTGATGCCACACTAGGTTTTACGTAGAGAGATTAATTTCAGAGCAATTTCTTCTTTTGCCACAATAATTCCAAAAGTCGTGCTGCAGAGGCTCACTAAGGGTCTGTATGTTGGTAAAGCCTAGGGCACACTGGATCGTACGAAATTTTGTCGTGGTAGACACATAACATATTTGTCGTGACCAGATCTTGCAACATAGTATGGGATGTTGTGGTCATCATCAACGAAGCCCAGTCGGTTCTCTTCCAGGTTGTCCCTCAGTGGGACATTTTTGAAAATGCCGGCGTCCGATGCGGACCCCTCTGCACCACAGGAATTTGTAGTTGCCGTCAACCACTCCCAGCAGGACTACAAAGACGTAACCCTTGTAATTGTAGTGCCTTAGGTCACATGTTTGCAATCGATGGCCCCACAGCAATGGTGATAATTCCACCGGACTCGGAATCGGTTTGACACTTTGCGCCATCCATCAGATGTGCTGAGGGTCTGCATCGTCTCGCCAACGTACTCCTCAACGATGGCCTAGGCAACCTCCGGAACGAACACTGAGATGTTGGGAACACGGAATGAGTATGCCAGGCTATGATAACTGTGGCCATATAGCGCAGGGTGTGATGGCCAGCTTCAGCCCAGTCTCAAGAGGGGTGCGGCAGCCTCGCAGTCGACCATTGGTGATGCAACGGGCGACCCTCAACAACAGCTCCTGAAACATGCCAGGCTCAATCTGAACGGACCCCACGAAGTCACCGGCAGATTCCCGCTTCATCTCTTGCATCAGAGTACTATACTGCCCAAACATCAGGCGCCGCTCGATCCACGGCCGCACCAACCATTGTCGGGGGTTTCGCCGGTTCCTGCGTTGCTCCCGGGCCCGAATCAACGCCAACAACACTATATATCGTATTGGAGTTCCGCCAGACGCCCCCTCAGCAGAACCAGGCGTAGTTATTCATGTGGAATAGCCCTCCCCTCTTAGCGACGTCAGAAGATTTAATTGTTAAGCGTTCATTCGTTCGAGCTATATAACCCTCAAAAATCGAAAATATGTTTCAAGACTAACGCACGACAGACTTGCAACGTTGTGAGAGCCACTTGCGAAATATGATATTCGTGAGACAATTTTACAACTGTCTCACGACTGTCGTGAGACAGTCGTAGGACAGTCGTAAGATTGTTTGACGAAAAACAGCCTCTTCTGGTACCGACGACAAGATATTTATCGCATGACAGTTGCAAGACTATCGTAAGACAGGCTCCCGACTGCTACAATACATAGATACCACAACAATTTGTCGAGCAAAAAAAGTGCTGTTCAATTTTGTCTTACGACGGCATGTCGATGCCACGATGCTCATAATTTCGTAAGACTGTCTTGCGACGACCCACGATAACGATTTGCCCACATCTTCTGTCGTGTCGTGGCACAAATGCGACTTGGGTTCGTTGTGACCGATGCTTAAGGGTTGATATATCAAGTTTATTTACTAAAAAAAGAGAATAGAAAAAAATGTGGTAAAAGGAGATATTGCTCTCTGCAAGCAATGTCTCTTTTTGTCACAATGTTTTCAAAAGTTGCTTGCTGCAAATGCATATGCAAGTGGTACAAAATACTATTAAAATATTACAAAAAAATCTAATTTGACAAGAAATAGATTAATTTATTTTACTAGAGGGAACAAAGAGTTACACTTTATAAATGGTAGTGTGTTGCAGTGTTTACAAACTTGTATATATTGGCGTAGTGATATCCTGATAATTAAGTACACTTAAATATGATATTTACATATTCAGAGACTTGTAATTTTATTGTGTTACCTAGAATAAGTGGAATTATTCTATACCTAATTTATACGTCCAATCGTAGACGCTCATTCGAATCATGTGACCGTACAATATATTTCCGTATCGGGACGCACGCGCGTACAAAATAACTCGTATTTTTTTCGTATTGTACGATTCACAGGTCCCATGTTAAACCTATGATAAAGACCGAAACACGTGAAAAGGTTCCGAATGAAAGTCTGAATCGACAGGCGCTCTAGATAAAGCGTTACGATAAAGCTCCTGTTGTCACCGAATCATTATTGTCGTTTGCAAACAAGGAGTAACACTGAAACTAAAATGTTATCCGATTCTGAAATAGATGACTTTGTAATTGAACAGAAACCAAAAAACACTGTGAAAAAAACTATAAGTGATGTAGGAATATTCAAAAGGTGGTTAGCGCAGGCTTATATTTTGGGGAAAAAGTCGAGGTATAGAATAAAAAGATCATTTAACAGTGTTCTGTACAATACGGAATATATTTGGACTCGTACACAGCTTGGAAAATCATATTGGACTCGACTAGCGGCTCGTCCAATATGATTTTCCAAGCTGTGTACTCGTCCAAATATATATCCGTATTGTACAGAACACTGTTAAATAACCTATAATTAATTTTACTTATTTGACATTTGCTTATATATGCATTCTTAATTCAGTCTAGAATTGTTTACACTATTTTGTTAGACATTTGACATTCGATTAGACATTCGCAAATCAAGAAATTTAGGTTCCAAATTCGATATAGGTCATTGTACATTAAAAAAACGAATTTCTATTTGGTCGGTTAGACATTAACGGGAGATAAATCTTCAATTAGTCACAGTTCTTATTTCCGACCATTTTCAAAGGTGTTTAAATTAAAAGAAATATCAATTTGATAATTATAGGTTATTTAACAGTGTTCTGTACAATACGGATATATATTTGGACGAGTACACAGCTTGGAAAATCATATTGGACGAGCCGCTAGGCGAGTCCAATATGATTTTCCAAGCTGTGTACGAGTCCAAATATATTCCGTATTGTACAGAACACTGTTAAATGATCTTTTTATTCTATACCTCGACTTTTTTTCCCAAAATATATTTTGTATTGTGCAGAATAATGTTAAATGACCTTTTTATTTTATACCTTCAAATAATTTCTGACACAAAAAGTGTTTTTTGGTTTCTGTTCAATTACAAAGTCATCTATTTCAGAATCGGATAACATTTTAGTTTCAGTGTTACTCCTTGTTTGCAAACGACAATAATGATCCGGTGACAACAGGAGCTTTATCGTAACGCTTTATCTAGAGCGCCTGTCGATTCAGACTTTCATTCGGAACCTTTTCACGCGCTTCGGTCTTTATCATAGGTTTAACATGGGACCTGTGAATCGTACAATACGAAAAGAATACGGGTTATTTTGTACGCGCGTGCGTCCCGATACGGAAATATATTGTACGGTCACATGATTCGAATGAGCGTCTACGATTGGACGTATAAATTAGGTATGGAATAATGATTATTATTGTCATTTAATTTATTAATTTGCTGCAAACCAGACCAAATATTATTGTTTTACCATTTCAAAATAAAAATTGTATTGTTAACCCTTAATAACATATATTATGTCAGGTCATGCTAAACAAGATTCAATGGGGAAAAAACTGCCTTTTAGCAAACGATTTACTGTTGAAAGGAAGATAACTTTGTGTTTAGACAAAATGGATATTATGCATCATTTTCATTTCTTTCAAATTATTAACCCCACTTGATCATGAACATGATTCTTTTCACTTGTTATTTTAGTTCATACAGAACAAAGTTCAATCATTCAACAAAAATGACTCGGACTCCTTGTAAAGTATAAGAACTACGCGTAATTATATGTCTCAACATCCCCCGCTTTGACTATCAATGCAAGTGTAAAAGACAAAGACAACATGTGTGTGCAAAGTTTGATTGCAATCTAACAAGAAAGAAATGTCAACTCTTAAAGTCCATCGAAATACACATGTTCTACCAAGAAAACAAAGTACAGTCATCATTGATAACATATTTAAAAACATGCAATGTATAACTTTGATATAAGCTTGAACGTCCTAGCACTTGCAATTTTTGAAAAAAAAAGAGAAAAAAAGAGAGAAAAAAACCCTTTAATTTAAATGTTATGCACTTCTTATAAAGTCCAAAACACAAGACATTCAAACCAACAGAAACAATATATGACACCAAAGTCTGTTTTATACATCCTAATATTTATTTATAAAATGTTTGCAAAATTTGCAATCGTTCAACCAAAAATGAAGATGATATATCCAATTCTCAAAATCCACCAACATTCATGTGTAATAAAAAAATCAGCATTTCCAATGAGTTTATAATATACTACTATGACCCATGTTTGAAAGCCCTAGCACAAGTACATTAATGAGAAAATGTAGAAAAAAATGAAACTTAAACGTTGAGCTAATCGCAATTTTTCAATATGACAAAGTTAAAAAAAAATCAAATGTATGACCCTTAAACCTGTTTGATATAATGAAATACTTAAGTAATTAAATGTATTTGAAAAATGTAAAATCATTCTAAAAGAATGTAGATACTATGTCCAAAAAAAACCACAACAATGCATGCTTTTTACTCAAAGAAGAAGATCACACTCAGTAACTTTAGCATGCAATGTGAAGAATGGCCGTAGACGCAATTGTCCTACAAGTTTGAAAGCACTAGTGGAAGAACGAAACTCAAACGTTATTATTTTCCGCCGTCGCCGCCAGAAAAGCAACTCATAATCTCGCTTTCGCTTGCACTAGAAATTATTAAGTAAAAGTAAACAGAAAATTTGAATGAAAAAACCTAAACTTTAACGTTGAGCGAAACGCAATAGAAAATCAACAACAATAATTGAAACATAAAACCCGTTTGATGTTTTGAAGTACTTTATTCATTTAATGTATGTGAACAATCTGAAATAAATCAAACATAAAATGAAGATGCTTTGTCCAATTATCAAAATTCACTAAGAAAACTCAAAATTCATGATTTTTCAATAAAAATAAGGTCAAACTTAGCATCTTCAGCATACAATCTGAAGAAGGGAATAAGATTTACCTACGCTCCAAGTTTAATGTTTAACTAAACCACAATTTCTGCGGCAGATTGAAATTATTTTGGCGAGAGGAACAAATTACTCATAATGAGTAAAATCTCCTTTTGCCATAATGTTTTCAAT
This sequence comes from Serripes groenlandicus, assembly GCA_031761405.1. NCBI lineage: Eukaryota > Metazoa > Mollusca > Bivalvia > Cardiida > Cardiidae > Serripes > Serripes groenlandicus. The sequence continues at coordinate 96,091 of JASEVX010000319.1, read as the reverse complement.
ATCATTTGATAATTGTTCATTTATTTATTAATTAATGTTTTAGAAGTAATCTGATACGCACTCTAAATTCTAAATTTTAAAACGAAATTGCAACAGAAGAACTTAAGTAATTATTTTCAGATGCAAAGAGTTATATTGGAAATCATTTACCCTTGTTCAGAAACAATGACTTTTGATATCTGCACAGCAGACAACTTTTTGAAAAACTGTAGGAGAAAGAGAAATTTCTCAAATTTATAAGCTTTTTCTTTCACCACAGTATTTCCAATTCTTTTTCTGATGTTATCATTATTTCGTCAGATTCTTTCAAAGAATTTGACTAAAAAGTAAACAGGTATCAGTTTAACAGTTTGATCACTTGGGGAATTGGAATATGCCCATTTTCAATACCGATTGTAATTGTAAACCAAACAAAAACATGAAAGAGTATTATAACTCATAATTCAGTGCCAAAATCAAATTGACGCTTATGCACCATCTATCAATTTTAGTTGCTAATTGGGAAGACAGATCTTGAAATATTGTTGGAAGAGGATAAATAGATCATGTCGTTCAATATTGCCTTTTCAAAGTATAAATTCTGACCTTACAAAGAGCATATTCTTGAAATTTGAGTGTTTGCATTTGCAGTGCTTAAATGTGTTCATACCATTTCAAGAAAAGAGTTTAACTGATGATCTATTAGTAACAGGGTAAAACCTTTCTCATGTAAAGACAACTGTTGAGCAGATTATGTGTATAACTTTAAAAACTTTAATGCGAGTGAAGGAATTGATCCATACAAGAAATGTCTCCCTATATTAAAAGTACACTCCAATTGCAAGATGTTTTCAAAGCAGATTATCTTTTTAAAGTTCAGTATACAGCCAATTTAAAACTAACCGTGTTTTACTCTTCCTAATTGTACAGTTTTAGAGCTGACATGAGTACTTAAAAGTGCACCATTCTGATGTGATTTGCATTTGACTGCTTTCGTCACATAATATACGTGTACATGTATATTTTTCAGCATTGTGTGTTCTGTATGTGTGCTCCATTCTGTGCGATCTTAGAGTTGGAAATTGAACATTACAAGCGATGAAACTAATTAAACACACCCAGAGTTGGGCGCCGCCATATTTCTTATAAATTGACCGGAAAAATCTGAACGAGACCGGATTATTCCGTGAACACGTTTTACAGGAAACATTATACGGACAATTCCACTATGAACAGAAAAGGGCCGATTTCGTGCTCGTCGAAAATGTGTCGATATTTAAATTAAAAATAACTTAAAGATTTCGAGGGGTCAGAATTATTCTTTTAAAGATATAATTTCTTTAATTAATCCTTATTTAAAAAAGAACTGGTATAGTGCAGTTCAAACCTCGTTCCGTTTAGATGTTAGTTGTATTTGAAAAGAGTCAAATTTCTATGCATTAAAGATTTGTGATCATATTACAAAGAAACAAAATGTTATTTTTTCACTTTTAATTGTAAATTGTTACCTGATACTTCACATTTGAATTTGTATGTATATAAATAACAAACTAAAATAGAAATGATTCAAATCGGTGAGAACTCGTGTAGCAAATTTACCTGATTCTTAAGTGAAAACTGTTATCCAAAGTTAATTAATAATATCAATCATGAACGTCTGCAATTCTTATATAACCAGTAACTAACCATATAGCAGATGTGCATAATTAAGGGAAGTAATTTGTGTAAAATTATAGTATACCGGTAGACCCCCATTCTGTGTATACAGTATTTGGCGTTCAATTCCTATATCATTCGATATATTGAAAAAATAAAGTACTATTGTAAAGTGTTCTTGTTAAAATTTTGTGGTCGGTAAATCCATGACCAAAATTTAATGTAATCCGTGATCTGTGGTTAGCTCCTTGCTGGCAGCACTTTCAGTGTTTTCATTTCTGTATCACGCCTTACGGACTTGTTTGTAGCACATGCATAGAACAAATAAGCTATTCGTTTGTCACTTTGTACAGTATTAAAAATGATATGTGTAATACAATAACATTTGCAAAAGTAAGAAATAAGGTAAAATATGGAATATTATTAACAAATATGCGGAAGTATCTCACTAAACTGTTAAGTTGATATTTATCGTTAAAGACCCTTTAATCAACCCTTTACACTTTAAAGCGTTGCATTAACCCTTTATCATATTCAGATATATGTTTATAAGCGTCATACATCTTCCACCAAATTGCCATACAGTCTATGTGGAAAAGTAGCCGATTGCTCGGAAATACTTTTGAGTGGAGTATTGGTGTGAGAAAACAAAGACACATATAGGTAGGGGAATTCGCCGACGTGGTTTGAGTGAAAACAGCTTTAAACTACAACCAATAAAACAATTTCAGAGTAAAACGTTATTGTTATTTGTTTTATTTTTAAAGACAATAAAGAAACAGCAGATATCACAGAATGTAGCAATTTTCTATCTTCCAATGTTGAACCTTTTAATTGAATATTATGCGATGTAACTACATATATATACGAACATAAACAAAAATCCATTATATTTTAGACACACGCACATCAATGATACGATTCCTGAACATCGATTTTAATCATTTCCTGCTGTGGTATTTTTAGACGTCTTCCTTAAAGGACCAAGTAAGGAAACAAAATATTCTTATATGTGAAGAAACATAGTGGGGAAGACATATCAATCAATTTTGGAAATAACCTCCATTTGTATGGAGGTTATTTGGTTATTTGGTTCAAAAATGAAATTGGCAAAATTGCAAACCGCAATGTTGACAGTTCGCACTATATAGTCAATTCGCCAAGTTAACCTGTTCACCCTTGGTCGATTTGCCACAAGTATTTATAAGGACATCAGCGTATATACTACCAGTCAGGTTGAAAATAAAAGGTCGTTAATTTGTTCGTGTATTTTCTTAAATTATGGCTGTAAGGGTCTGTCTGTTTCTTTTACTTGTGTTAACTTGTTGATAATCTTGGCCACTTGGATGCCGACCAAATTATTGTAGACAATTACCATGGTTGTCGTTCTAGGAGTCCTGCGAAACACAGCTCAGTACATAATGGGAGGTCAGGTTGATATTGCTATTATGGATTTCAGCAAGGATTTTGATAGTATCCATCATGTCATGCTTTTGATGTTATCCATCATGTTAGACTTTTGCATAACGGTGTCAGGGGCATCGCGCTTATGTGGATCAACGCTTTTGAAAGAAAGAAATAATCCTAGAGATCAGAATCAACTCGTGACAAACGGCGATCTTAACCAAAAGGAATTAATTTTTCTGTGATAAGTTAGAGCTAGCGTTGATTAGTACATGTTCAGTTTCGTAATCGAATTCCAGTAACACGTATTGTGGTTTATCGTTAGGCATTAGGCACATAGCGATTAGCAACTTTATATGACGATTTAATGAATTGATTGATTGATTGATTGGGGTTTAACGCCGTTTTCAACAATTTTTCAGTCATATCACGGCGGCCAGTTCACCTACTCATATGTGTCCTGGTTGACGATTTAATGAAAGTATTTTCCTTGATTAGTGGGATACTGCCATTAAACTTTAGACACATTGCGGATAATATTGAATATTGTGTAATGTTTTGCGTAATTTTTTTGCGTAGCTGTTCAACATCTAATTTATTTCAACCAATGCAATTTTGTAAATAAAACGGGCTATTTCATTTTCAAAGGGAATATCAAATACATATTTCGGTTTATGGTAATTGTTTTTACAGAGGGATGGGTCCAGTGTGATTGAATGCCACCAACTACATGTTGTTTGAAAGAACAGTCAACTGCATCAAGTAGTCTAGTGGAATTTAATACCATGCCGTGGTAGTTATAATTTAGTGAACACAAATTAAATGAAGCAATAAAACTTCTCTGGCGTATCTTCTATTTTTATGTTTTCCCATGATTGTTATCACAGTTAAGTATCTGTGTGAATTCTTTTAGTGACAAATAGTGAATAAGTAAACATCAAAAGGTCTAGTTTAGCATCCTGATTTAGGATTCCTTATCATATTACCAAATATAACCCTTTTACTACTGGAGCCTGTGTCAAAAGTAAAAAGCCTGGTAAGTCTGACCATTCGAACCGTCTGACAAGGATATGTATTTTTGACAGCCCAACTCAACTGCACAGCTGGACAAGTCGACTTGTATTATATGTAATAAACACGCTTTACCGATCATAACATTGTAATAGTTCGAAAAATTCATTTGATGTTTGTCGTGTTTGTCCATTTTAAAGTGTCTTCTTTACTCAATTGCTAGTTTGATACTAAAGCGTTTTCACGAGGAATACAAAATACGAATTCGACGCTTCCTTTCTTTATGCAAGATAGATTATTCCAAAGTCAAATTAAAACATAAAATACATGTAGCCTATGTTATTATTGTTTGTATTTACGTGTGAGACACGTTGCATTATTTATCATAATACCTGTTGTGTTTTGAATAATAAATATAAAGCTAAGTCCTTATTTTCATAATGATCAATCTCTTTAAATCAAGACCTAAACTTCGCTGGCTCGTATAAAGATCTGAGGTCGGCTCAGATTGACCTTTACGTCAGTCAATCAAATTGTCGTTTACCAAATCGTTTAGTATAAAACAGGTAAAATAACCAATATAAATAAACGATGTTAAGAAACAGTGATTGTCGAGTTTTCCAAGTATATAGAACAGAGGGTAGGTTGTATCATGCAATTTCGTGGACAAAATGCCAGAATACGTGCTAATGAGTATTTAAGTGTATGATAAAAATTCGAGACAACATGTTATGCGGTCTCGCCAGATCCAATAAACGTACAACAAAGTATTTTGGTCTGACTTTGATGTTATTATTTATTACTTTATCTCCTCTCCTGTACGCTCTTCGCCATTGTTCGAACTGTTCCAGAAAGTCCGATTGGTGTTTATTATTATCCGTCTACGGAGCGGCGCCAGGCGTTATCTGGTCTTTCCTCTTCAGTATATAAGTTGGTGTACAGAGTATGGCTATTCGCGTTATATTGTCTGGCTCTTTTATAAACACATGAATACTCAATCTCCATTCTCACCCCATTTTCAAATTTACATCTTGTAAGGTGTGAGATTGTGTTAGCTAAAACTATTTGTTGGATTCTTCTGTAGGCTTGATCTACATGTTTTGTTTAATAACCGAACGGCACGTCTTACTTTGTTGATCTATAGTTCATGATTGGTTACCAATTATTGCATTTTTCGAATTCCATCTTGAACATCGAGTACATGAGGAATTACCTAGCTTATTCGACATGTAATGGTCATGTGCGTTTGATCACCTTGAAAAGCTGCTAATTCGTATGCCGAAGGCTACTGAAGGATACCGAGGTCAACCGATGGATACCATCGGTTCCCCATTCCCAATTCTGAAAGCACGTATCGTCTTCTTCTGTCATTTGTGACTTTAACATTTTATTTATCCGACATTTAGTCGGATGAGTTTGCTCAACAACAAGCTGCTGACTCGTATGTCGAATGCTACCGAATACTACCGAGGTCAACCGATTGCTACCATATGGTGCCGGAGGCTACCGATGGAATAATTCGGAAAGCACGTATCGTCAATTTTGGCATTTGTGACTGTAAAAACTCTTATTATACGAAAAAAAAATGAGATCCTTTTTTTTTTTCAATAACCCATGAAGCTTTCTGAAATGAAACTGGAAAAATCCATGGGGGCCGCCATTTTGGATATGTATAAAAATCAGACTTAAAACACAGATTGAAAATTATTGTCGTCTTTTTAATCATTTTTTTTAATCGGTATTTTGGGTATGTATAAAATGAGCAGAAAAACACGGATTGAAAATTATTGTCGTCTTTTTAATCATTTTTTTAAAATCGATATTTAAGATCATTAAAGTGCTGTGTTATGTGGGAATTAACATTTGTACGAAAAGTTAAAAATAAATGGAAATCTGTAAGAAATATGTTTTCCCGTTCGTCAAAAAAACGCTACGCCCGAAACTAAATTTTGACTGTATCGTATCCAAAGAAGGACGTGACGTCATTTCCGTTACACTTCATCTTGGCGTAACGTCAAAGGAGCGACGTCGTTTCCAGCGAAAAAAGTGGTATCAACATGAAAGACCCCAACTTCCTATACATGACCTATTGAATCACTCATTCAAAGTATAATTAGTTATCAAACATTGTGGCAAAAGGATAACTTCCTCAGAAGGAGCAATTGTTCTTATTGCGGCAATCTTTTCCTAAATCGTCTGTTGCATAGGCCTCAGAAACCGTCTCTAATAGGGAAAGGCTTTAGTAGAAATGTGACCCCTTACATAATTTGTTCCAGTCATATTGACTGGTTGAAAAAGGCAGTCGCCAGGTGGCATCAGAAAAGGGCTGATCTATTTGCTTCTTTACCATAATGCAGGTGATCGATTAAGGATCATCTTGGCCCTCATGTTTTAACCTCGTTCATTATAAATGTATTCCGTGATTTTCTGAAAGTCTTTACTTTATTATTTTCTGTTCGTAATAATAGACGACAGCAATACGAATACCAAATATGTTTTGATAATGGAAGAAACATGACATTAACATTATTATTGTCTAGTCAATTATTTATAAATCCTTTTTTATGGCCAAAGTATGCTCTTTAATTTTTGTTTATAATTATCTTGCGTTTTTTCGTAAATAGGTAGCACCTATAGATATATTATCCAACTACCCAAAAGGTAGTGGTCTACCGATTCGAAATATGAATGAGCGGTATCGAGCAAACCTGATAGTCCCACACAACCGGTATTTTAGCAATAATAGACTAATTACAAATTACTCATTTTGTGAAGATATCAAAATTTGTTTTGACTTCAAGGTATGAACCAGTTAATTACTTTATGTATTTTATCTTCATACCAGTAAATTATGTTCTAATGGCATAAACAAAAGGAATGTTATATGATTTTATGTGAGATATTGTATTATATCGTCTTCTATATCTAGATTTATACAATCTTATCAAGCTTTTTCCATGAGTATGAAACGAGATGCCATATAAACAATGGAAGCAGACGGCTTATTTAGTGACAATAGACACACACTATGTGCAAAGAGCTATATAATATATTATATAACGATATAAAAATCAGATACACGCAAAAGAAATTGCTTTTTGTAAAAACGAGGTCTGCAGAAGCCTGGATTGTCATGCTAAATTATTTTGCTTTGGTTACCCGGTACGGTCACATACCCTTGGTTATACCTAGGGACGCTAAGGTAAATGTCTAATTAACTCTTTGCATTTGTGTTTTACTAAGTTAATTTACATGCTCAAATGATAAATTTGTATCGTTATTATTCGTTTCCATTGTTCCAAATGATAGAAAGATACATTGTATTTGAATTATACAAATACATGTATCTTATCATTTACTTACATTTACATAAACAGATAAAAACGTGAACATCAGATAGTAATCCGAATAAAAAAAAAAATCTGGTATAAGAATAATGCAAAAGTAGCTTATACTAAGCTAGTTGTATTTAACCTTGATTGCTAAAACTTACAGCTTGGCGGTTGTTAATTTGTCACTTAACACGTTATAATTGGAATGATTTCAGCCCCGGTTCGGGTGTCTGCTTAAGGTTCCGAATTGTGGTTAAGGTTTGTACACAAAGTCGGGTAATTTGACCGAACTTGACTAAGTGAAACACTTTTGATACTGGAATGATTTCTTTTTTTTGGATTCTTAGTGAAACGTTAATGTTCGTCTGTACATGTTTTACTAAAGAAGGACAGGTATTGTGATGTCTTGTCCTCAACAATTTAGAGTTGATTTGACTGAATTTGAAATTAGTAACACCTTTTGTTAAATGTGATGTTTATAACCTCATTATATTTCTTTTGTGAAATCTGAAATGTAGTGTTTTCAGAATACAGTGAAAGGATATTCTATTTATAACATTTCAAGGAACATAAATTATATTACGGGACAAATTTACCTAAGTTTAAATCGTAGATGCATTGTTTAGGGAAGCAACAGTTTACATCCGTTGTGTCCATATACAATAACAATGCTTGAACCCGCCCTCCATTCTGTTTCTGCAAAACAAGCATTGTCGCTTTCCCGCATTTTATCTTTTGATACGCCTTTGATACTTTTCTGATCTCTTGTTTTGGATGCTGATTGTGGCATTAACGTTCTTCTTTTACATGTTTTTTTTTTTTTGATATTGCATTCTCGCTTCGGTTGTTCCGTCTGTCTTATATGTTCTGTTTGAATTACTTTGAAACGAAATTTGCTTTATCTCAAGTCTTGGTAAAAGGGTTTGGTTTAACATTGTTTTAATCGATTGTCAGCAGTATCTAAGCGTATGTAAATCACGCTCTATGTCTGCTTGCGGGGGATTTAACCGTTTCTCATGCATTTGCGTTGAATTATTCAAAACTCTGCATCATCTACTCATTACGGGATTCAAACCCGGGATAATTAATTGCTTCGTAATTTTGTCAAGTAATAGGTCACTTTATTACTGATTTCTTGTTATCTTCTCACACATACTAGTACATATACATACATTATTTATAACTTATTATGAAAAAGGAAAAGCGCCTATTAGTTTCATGCTGCTGAATATTCAGTCTGTAGGTTAGCAAGGTTTAATTTTGATCAGATTTCCCATTCTCTTTTGCAATAATTAGAGATGTATAACTAATTGGCTCTTATGCTGAATTAGTATAGTCTTAGTGGTCTATACACATGTATAGACACTTAAGACACTTAAGATATTGCTTCTACTGCTTAAAGTCAAATACATATGTTATTGAAGACGAATACCATTTTTTCTTTGAATGTCCACTGTATAACAATATGCGAGATATCTATTTTAAAGATTATTGGTTACAAAACAGTTCTCATAACTTATTTTACTCCCTTATGTCGTCTACAATAACAGATGAAGTTTTGTCAATTGCTAACTATTTATATTATGCAATGAATAAAAGAAAACAAGAGCTTAATGTCGTATGATAAGTAAATTATTTTGTCTTTAATGTTTAAATACTTCTGCACTTGTTATTTGTAAAACCATATATATTTGTCACTCTATTCTTAAATTGTATTTTTTGTATTTTGTATTTTGGGCCAGAGGCCTATATTACTTGAATAAATAAAAAATATAAAAATATATATAAATATATACACATGTATTGAACTTGCAGTAACAAAATAACGTTTCAAATACGTGAAAACAAATGAGCCTTAAAGAAAATAATTATTATTGTTACATTTTAGAGGACAGGATCAGATCGCCATGATAGCATCGAAACGTTCTTAAAAGTATATGCAAAAACCAATATTACTTTAATTTGTCCAAAAAGAAATATCCAATGTGACTGGTCTTCGACTTGTCATGTCGAGTTCTGCGTCTTCTCAGTAGTAGTAACTTGCCAGGAAAATAGGAAAATGTGACTCTGAAAAATATTTAAAACTAAAAAACTAAAACATTTAGATGTTTGCATTTTTATGATTGAGGCGTTTGAAAAAGCTCAAGTCTGTCAGTATTTCTGTGTATTTACTGTTTTCAATAGATGTTAAGATGTTTTAAGATTTATACCAGTGAAAATTCCATATTGATATTTTTTCAGAATCTTTTTAAAACTGATAAAGCATATAAGGATAAAGTGCAGTGCCGCTTTTGTGTAACAGGTACGTTCTAACTGCATTTTATTTTCTCATTACCAAATCATTTGATAGCATTGTTATTAATTGTACTCATATTTTGGGCCGGAGGCCTTGTATTACTGAATAAAAGAACTGAATACATAAATCACTTAATCTGTCATTGAACAATGCTATGACTCATGATTAGGGAATGACTTTAACATGCACATACATGTACATGTATCTCTCCATTTGACACCTCAGTGGCTAGTCTCATTCTATTAAACATTTCATGATGTAGTCAAAATGTTGTCAAATGTTCTTTTAGCTATCCACTGCTAAAAGTCATGACTCACAGAACAAATGAAAGTTGAGTAAAGTTCCCACATCTTGTATTTATAGGGAGACATGGCGACCGGACTGTGGCATCTCCTTGTCATACTGGCCTATGCTGTTCGAATTACATTCAGTCAATCAGCATGTGGTTTGTATTATTGTTAACCTTTATATACTGATTTTTTTTGGTATTTGGAAGAGTCCATAGTCTTTTCTAGGAATAGTAATATAAAAGTGTTGACTGGAGCAGCCAGCAGTATAGAGTGTTGTCAGACTGCGCGGAAGTCTTGACTGGCCTGGCTATAAACTGGTGCAAAGAAGTCACAGAATAGGCTCTAGCCATCAAGTTGTTAAGCTTGTGTTTTAAGATTGCTATTAGTAAAGCACACATTTCTAGTTAAGGGCTATTTTGATATTCTTGAATCCAAACCCTACAATTTGAAAACGATTAGAGGTAAAATTACTAAGTTATTCCTTAGTATCAAGGCATCTAAATATTTGTAAACTGCTCTTCATCAACATTCTTGACAGACAGTATAGATGTAAGACAATAAGCACATAATAAAGTTGTATGTTTTCGTAGCTAAACGTTGATAATCCATCAATCAAGTTGCAGCTATTTTCACTTCGGATAGGAATCGTTACGAAGTGTGAGCTATAAAACTGTTACACTGAGAGCAATGCTAATTGGCGTGATGCACTTTTCATAAACTCTTCTATACAGTAAAACATACGTTTACGTTTACATTGACAGTATTCTTTTTTTATATGACCACAATCTTTTAAACACCTAGATATTTATTTGACGCGTCTATTCTTAATCGTTTATGAAAGCACATTCACAGTGAAACAGTTCAAATTTACGGATCAGTTGTGGTAGATGATTGTATTTTGGTTGTGGTAGATGATTGTATTCTTATACATACGACTTTTCATGCATCTCTACGCTATGCGGGGAATTTTCAAGAATTACTTGAATACAAACGTGTACCTGTTTTAAACAGATCAAATCGTTAGTTGCTAAAGTACCGATAACGTTTTGAACATATGCTTAGACAGTAAGAACATGTTTACACAACTACCTAATTATTATCTCTCTTTTTAAAGCATGCAATTGATCCACTTTAAATTCATCCTCAAAATATTGATTAATAGATAATCCGGGAACATTTACACTTTTACATTCTCTGAAATACCTTTTGTAAACTCATGTATAGCCTACTAATAAAAGTTATTTCTTTTTTCTAGATTTCGATTTTGAATACGGACCGAGCGATAGTTCAGATGTAAATATAGCGAATCCGTCTGATTGGATTGATCATTGCTACGGACCATACCAAACATCAGGAATTTCTATTCCGTGTCAGCGTCAGGCTTTCACACAGTATCATCCATTTAACAGACACTTATTTGAATGTCTCGAAATTCTCCTAGCTACCCAGCTACGAATTTGCACAACTTTTTTTTATTATTAATCTTATTTGCCCCAATTAAGAAGATTAGTTTTCATTAAACGACAAGACAAACAAACACAGTTTGCAACAACTACATGAAGAAACAAAATAAGTAGAATGAAATAGATAGGTTCACGTGAACATGTTAAGGCATGTACCTCCAAAGTGTAGAAACCATTGTAACTGATGTACATCTACTTGTCTTACTTCTCAACAAGAACATTTATAAGAAAGATGCCACATATCAGACACATGTCTTTGACAGCTTTATGTACAGGAGTAATAATGTACATGAAGTCCCTTTAAACGAAATAAAAAAGGGACCAATGAGGAAAAGGATGGATTATGCACAATAGAGACATGTATTGGTGCAATTATCTGGACATACATAGTAGTATAATAGTTTATATACATACACAACACGTACGACATGTGTGTGTGTAAGTACTCTTTAAAAGCATACACAACTAATTATATGTGTTTATGTAACATACAACATAATGTGTACGTCTATGCATCCCATTTGATTGAAATCTCTACATCTTATTTATAATTTCACAAAATACTTATTACAGTTCGAAATAGAATGGAGAAATGTTGCAACATGCTCGTAAAATAAATAATTCTGCCTTGCACTGCGTTATCTCAGATTGGGTTCCAAAAATACAGAGCAAGAATAATTCATGCCTTTAAAAGATACTATTAAATCGAAAACAGTTCTACCAAACTTGAATACAATTCTTTGCTGAAAGGTGATAGAACATGACCGTATACTATGACGTTAATCAGAATATGTGCTGTTAAACATGTTATTATATCGCTACAGCCACATCGTGTACGTTGAGAAGAGATGGTATAAGCTGTATGTGCAATTAGCTGAGAGAAAAGCAAACAAGTAACATACTCCAACAAATATTTGACACTTTCATATGAACTCAATGCTTCTAAATGTGTTTCTTTATAACTTGTTAAGAGATTAAGACCATTTACATGTAACCCCTATTAAATAAGTCCAACGAAAGCACGACTTACTTGCTTTACCGTGAGAGAAGGGTGGTAATTTGTATTTCAGATTCTACCTAAATGGTTATATTCCTCTTTCTCGTAATTGACATTACTTCCAAGAACCGAGGGCCGAGAACTGCGTTTAAATATACGATAAAATTCATTGAAAGTGACCACGGCACATTTGTCATTGTTGTTTTGATATTTCCATAGACGAGAATACCTATAACCAATGTTAATTATTTTCTGTTAGACTTTACTAGAAAAAGAGAGAAGGGTCATATGCCGTTTGCAAAAACGGGCCACAAAAGTAAGACCATTTTTTTAAAAGCCTAATTAACTGTTAAACTAATTGGTCAAGTGTTGACTTTATATATATACAAGGTACAAGATGATTGACCAGACACCACCTTGATATTTTATTTCGCACAATGCGGAAATCCTCCGGTCAATTGGTTTAATAAATGTATCACAGCTTAATTTGACGATGCGATAGTACGATAACGCGATGCGAAATCGCGAAAGTGCGATGCGAAAGTACGATATTAATATCGCCTCCTCGCATCGTGGTCTCGCAATTTCGCATCGCGTTTTCGCAGTTTCGCATCGCGTTTTCGCACTTTTACATTGCGTTATCGTGGTTTCGCATCGCGTTTACGTACTATCGACACTGCACTGAATGGGTCGAAACCACGATAACACGATGCGAAATCGCGAAAGTGCCATGCAAAAGTACGATATTGATATCGCCTCCTCGCATCGTGGTCTCGCAATTTCGCATCGCGTTTTCGCAGTTTCGCATCCCGTTTTCGCACTTTCACATCGCGTTATCGTACTATCGCATCACGTTATCGTAAACTCGACCCTAGGTCGAAACCGAGAAACAACGATGGCCCTAACAGAACACCGTAATTAAGGGACACATTATTTAAATGTATAAAAAAAACCTGTGAAAAAGTTATATATAACAGGTTTATTTCTTTGGATGATAATGGCATTGAGAATCATATTGGAGAACAATGAATTAAATCATAAACGTTTATTGATTGTTGTACCTATACTGAGCAAGTTATGTTTTTTTTTAAATATATGATAATGCTTTGACGTATCATCCATTCATTCATGCATTATTTATTCATCATTTATCATTAAGCCACCCATCCATCCTTCAGTCACTCATGCGTGCATTCACACATGCTTTCATCCCAAGACTCACTCACTCACCTTTTTAAACACTCAATAAAACACTAACTCACCACCCACTCACTCATTTACTCACACGTCCATCATCTCAACCACACATTCACTCACTCATTTACTCACACGTCCATCAACTCAACCACACATTCACTCACTAGTCCTTGCATTTAGCTTTCATAGCAAGGATGTATAATGTGTATGTGTTGAAACTCCGTTTATATACGATCCTTTCTTAGTGAAAGGTTCATGTTCAGATATTTGCCTGATTCGTTAGATATATGTACGTTTTGTAGCTATGCCTATACCTACATGTATTAAGGGTTGTGGCGGTAAGGCAGATTTTACTCTCCCTTCCTTGCTTAATTGACCTATTTTGTTTTCTGAGAAGATCTTATCTTGTAATAATTGCACATCAGGTAAGGGTTTAGCGGAAACTATCTCTCGTCTCTCAGGATGTGGATGTCGTACCCTGGCACGATGAGGGCCAGATTTCTTTAGTTCATACGGTTGTGACCCATGATCGTGTCGGGGTGGGAAATCACCGCTTTACTTGTATATATACCGTTCCTGTTCGATTGTTTATATTTTGTGCCGAGTTATGTCTATATATTGTACTTTATATTTTGTCAAGTTTATGCTCGCTTTTATGGCGAAAAAATAAGATATATATTTTTTTATTAGTTACCCATTGGCGATGACTGTACACCAGTCAACAGTTATAAAAATAACTCTGTTCATTGAAGCACAGATACAAACTTAGTGTGTTTATGTAGTGTTAAAGCATTATACAATTATGCTGTTTATGGGATATAGATGATTACAGGTATTTCACAGAAAAACTAACTTCCTAATAATGAAGACCCCGATGATACTGCATAAGTACATACTGATCAGGATCTTCATATTATGAAATAAGAGAATGTTTTTTTCTTGTGACATACCGGAAATCATCTAATAAACAGTATAATTAGTTTAACACTAGATAATTATTTTAACTTGATCGCCTCGATGGGGTTGTGGCAGAGCGTCAACCTCGGCTGCGGGAGGTCACAGGTTTGATCCCTGGCCAGGTCATACCACTGGTAGTAATGGCTGCCTTCCGTTACGACTGACTGGCTAATGTTAGGATAAATGGACCAGTAGGACTGGTAACTTACCCAGGAAACTCCGTGATATAACATAAAAAATGTTAAAAGCGGCGTTTAACACCAAACAATAAACATTTACTTATTGTGTAACTTAAGATGATTTCAGGTATGTCACATGATTTCAGGTATGTCACAGAAAACTGTGGAAATAAGATAATTTGAGTTTTCTTTGACTTACCAAATCATCTTTATTCCATAAACAGCATTATATTACTTTTAAAAGCACTAAATAAACATACTTCGTGTCGTATGCATTGAACTGAGTGTGTTTTTATAACATTTATGTACATTTTATCTCAGCACGGTTTGTATATGACACCCAACCTTTAAATAGGTCTAATATAGTTGTGTTTACGATTATAACCATTATGATGTACATGAACGGGTCCGTTTTTAAAATCCTAAAATCTTGGAGAAAAGTATAATTCGTGAGTTTGTGCTCTTGTGTAATAACATTCCAAATATATTCAGCTTCTTATTTTTAGAAAAATCAATTTGAACTTTTTTTATATGAATGTTTCCCCTCTTGATAGAAATACCACTTTAAACTTGAGTTTTATTTAACGTATTATACAGCTTCTATTCAATACAATACAATACATTTTATTACATTCAGGCGAATTTGCCTATAGTAAATTACAAACAAGTATTTACAATTTACAAAACGTAATTCCTTTTCGAGAAGCAAAAATAAAATAAATAATGAATATTAACTAATTGTTCCGATAATATGACAATATAAACAATGACTATAACAATTGAGACAAATACAATAGTGCATACCAATATCTAACTAGATAACTGTATACAGTCTGATATCGGCCTACACCCCACATCCATATCCCACAATTTACATTGATAGCGTACTCGTGTACATATATAGAATTATTCATTCGATCAAAACAAGATGATGGTGAAGATAATTATAATTGTGTAGATCGAGATCAGATCAAATAACTTGTTAAGGTGTTGACAATAGTCTCTTAGTATAACAACAGTTTCAAGATATGTTAAAATAAATATCCTTTTAAATATCTAACGAATATGCATCTACAATTGAGCAACGACGCAGGGCAGTTTTATCTTTACCCTTTCCCACATACAACAAATCTGCAGCAGACGACTTTGAATACAAATGTTTTAACTCGGTTGTTTGATGCCAATATATTAATATTTAATCCCTGTAAGCAAAGCGTTTAACAACGATCTCAATCTAGCATAGTATGTAAATGACGTAATCAGCTTTTGAGTTTTAACTAATTTACCCTGTTGTGTGATAACTTCGTCTTACATTACTTTTTTGTTCTTGCTTGTCGTTCACGGCCGATCTGTAAGTTTCATTTATTCGTGCCTCATGCTTCTTGCCAGTTTATTAACGTTCGTCTGTGAATAAAACTATTTGAGTAATAGTTAATATCGCAGTTTAATTTTCCTCGCAACATTATATATTCAGTGGAATTACTTTACCCTTTATCAAAATCTCTAGCTGTCTTACCTATTACGCTAAATGACAACTGATTAAAGCTATAGAACGTCTGTATAAATAAGAGTGTAGTTATTGGTCATAGTTCGAAAGATTGTTGGAAAAGACTCATGATAAGTATTTTCATCTGTTGCCCCTGTATTTTCAAAAGTCATCCGCTGCATAAACGTCGAAATCCGTCTGAAATCTGAAAGGGGGAAAGGTATGGATAAACTAAACAACGTATAAATCACATGACTTACTACAATATTTAATTACACTATTTTAATAATATATTGTATTTATGTTACCTGTATTTTCTAGGTGTGCATATTTGGACTGTTGTGCTTTGGAAACAGCCACCCTTCTTCCTCACTCGTTATACCAAATGAGGGAACATCAAATAGAAATGAAACTATGTACTGTCTTGCACCATACTACATGTATAGTGATTTGGCCTTCATATCAGGAAATATATGGCATAGGAATGCTAATTCGACTGCCGACATCTCTAACATGAACTTTGCAAAAGGCGTCGTATTCAATAAAACTGTTATTCATGATAAAAGTTACGTGGGAGGAGTTGCATCATATAGAAACGTATTCTACAAGCCCTAACCAGGTAAGTTGTACTATATTGGTACTTCTAGACTATCCTAAGTTATATCTCTCTTTAAACCAAACATGTGGACGGCGCTCTGTGAAACCCACTAGTACGTTATTTGCAATCAATGTAGATCAGGATCAGTCATATCATCCGCGCAGTCTAGTGTAGTCTAATTTTGCATCTATATCACGGCGTTTCCTGAGTAAGTTACACGTACTACTGGTCCATTTATCCTTACACCAGCCAGTCAGTCGTAATGCTAACCCAGCAGCTCTGAGCTCTGAGATTTTATTATGGAAATACACACGTTGTTCCGAGAACTACAGTAAATACCGATGTTTGTGGCCATTTGTAAAGGCATAATTCTAATATATTGAAAAGAGAAAGATCAATGAAATATATTTTAACAACAACCAAAATGCATATAAAGTCAGAAACACAAACAAAATCGTCAACAAAACATAGTTGTTTAATTCCCTTGCGTTTCCTAATTGTCACATAATTTCTGTATTCTATTAGTCCTTATTATATCTGATAGATAGTTACTTATTGTTTGACTGAGAACTACGTATTGTGAAGAGAAATCACAACCACATAATATAAGTTATTTTTCACATTTTCAACGATCATAATTTATATATAAATACTACTAAAATTGAATGATACCATTGTTGCTTTGCTTCATTTCGAACATAAGCAATTCAATACTTTATTTAATAATGGACGTGTTTAAACGTGCACTTGGGTGAGTCTATGAAGCGAATTTAGTAACACAAAGATAACATGTTGCAGCAATACTATGTATAGAGCCCTTTCAGGTGTCGCAGAATCGTCAGCTGGTCTGGTTAACAAAATCGCTTCCTAGTAGTCAAAGGATTAAGTAACGATTGAAATGGTTTTCGTTGTCCTTGGGAGAGGGTTTGTTTATTTGTTAGTATAGATTTGCGTAATGCAGCGAAATAAACTGTCGATATCGATATCGACAGAATACTGTTAAAATTCTGTATATATATTTCAGAATGTTACTTTTCAAGCGGTGTACATAACTGACGGTTCTCAAAGCTTTGTGTTGTATTACTACAAGGATTGGGGCATGACAATCACAGTTGGAGATGTTGTGATAGGCTCGATAGTTGGAGGAAACGTGACCGGCCTGAATAACACTGATGAGTTTCTAAGATCACCTGATGAGCACTTGATTCTTGGGGGTATGTTCTGTGATCCATAAATTCATTGCAAAATTCAATATAATATCATCAATCAAATGGTTAATAATATATTGGTACTTCTATTCTATATCGGCACATTGCTATTTAATTTCCTTAGCATTATTACGATTGGTAACATGGTTAATATGTGATAGTCATCTAGCATTGCAATGTAGCGAAACACTGCTAGCTTTCATAAAAGAAATTGGTTAAAGTAACTTGACTTCATGTTCAACATTTATCAATTTTCTACTCGCAGTTATACCAAATAATTATAATAAACAGATGACTAAAAAAACATAATCCTATATACACCCCGTATACAAACATAGAAACATATTACATGATATTAATAGAGTGCTACTTCCGAATAGTTCTATACTTAAGAAGAAGCGGCACAGAAGTGAATGAACACTGACACGTTATATAAAGCACTGTTAATCCTATATAGTGTACTATAATAAGACACAAGAAGTGTAGCTGGTCGAAGGCGTGATCTCATTCGGCAGGTATATACGATAAGATCAGCAAGGTCACCCGGCCAATCATACATAATCAATCTTAACGCCCAAACGCAATCACACGTTAGTTTATTTGAATCAACAATATTCGATATTAATGTCTACCCAAAACGTCGTTATTTTGTTCAACCACATACTGTGTGTAATCAATACTTAACTTATTTACTACGCCTTCAATGGCGTTCGTGGACTATAACCATTTTTCTGAGTTAAGATAGGGTAACAAAAAACCCACAAAAGAGTTAATTCATATACGCTTATATATATACTCTTTTTGTTATTGTGGCCATGATCTCATTCGACATTTTTTTTGAATATCAGAACTCAGAACTCAGAATTTCTATAAGTACAGAAAGTCCTCATTTTGTAAAAGGTAGCCATGTTGACGATGGTAAGATTGTATTTGCACAATTGCTTTTTGTGCTTGTGTGGCTAACTTAGTTTTGGCTGATGTCCATGATAGCCTCGGCGTGAACAAGAATCCCATGTACTAATACATCGATGTTGTTTTTATTATCTCCTCTTTATACGAAAAAAACCCATGAATGGTTTTTTTCGCTTATAGTTAACAGGTGTGAGATTTTTTTTTTTTTTTCAATAACCCATGAAGCTTTTTGAAATGAAACTGAAAAAATCCACGGGGGCCGCTATTTTGGATATGTATAAAAAGCAGACGTAAATCACAGATTGAAAATTATTGTCGGCTTTTTAATCATTTTTTTTTAAATCGGTATTTTGGATATGTATAAAATGAGCAGAAAAACACGGATTTAAAATTATTGTCGTCTTTTTAATCATTTTTTTTTAAATCGATTTTTGAGTATGTAAAAAATGAGACAAAAAAAACACGGATTGAACATTATTGTCGTCTTTTTAATCCTTTTTTTTTTTTAAATGGATATTTAAGATCATTTAAGTGCTGTGTTATGTGGGAATTAACATTTGTACGAAAAGTTAAAAATAAATGGAACTCTGTAAGAAATATCTTTTCCCGTTTGTCAAAAAATCGACAGCATTAACCTTCTACGCCCGAACCTAAATTTTGACTGTATCGTAGCCAAAGAAGGACGTGACGTCATTTCCGTAACACTTCATCTTAGCGTAACGTCAATGGAGCGATGTCGTTTCCCGCAAAATATGTGGTATCAACATGAAAGACCCAAAATTCCTATGCATGAGCTATTGACTCACTCATTCAAAGTATAATTATTTATCAAACATTGTGACAAAAGCATAACTTTCTCATAAGGAGCAATTGTTCTTTTGGCGACAATCTTTTCCTAAATCGTCTGTTGCAAAGGCCTCAGAAACCATCTCTAATAGGGAAATGGTTTAGCAGAAATGTGACCATTTACATCATTTGTTCCAGTCATATTGACTGGTTGAAAAAGGCAGTCGCCAAGTGGCATCAGAAAAGGGCTGATCTATTTGCTTCTTTACCATAATGCAGGTGATCAATTTAGGATCATCTTGGCCCTCATGTTTTAACCTCGTTCATTATAAATGTATTCCTTGATTTTCTGAAAGTCTTTCCTTTATTATTTTCTGTTCGTAATAATAGACGACAGCAATACGAATTCCAAATATGTTTTGATAATGCAAGAAACATGACATTAACATTATTATTGTCTAGTCAATTACTCATAAATCCCTTTTGATGGCCAAAGTATGCTCTGTAATTTTTGTTTATAATTATCTTGCGTTTTTTTCGTAAATAGGTAGTACCTATAGATATATTACATGTATGTCCATTCTTCATAATTTCGCAAATAACCCCCATTTATTAAGACTATGATTTGAGTTTTATCAAGATTTAGCTCATTGATTTACTGTTGAAGTTTTATAGCTGTTTCAGAGCAACTAGCTACGTAGTCTGCAACTAGTAAGCAGAGAATGTCCTCAATTGTATTATTTATAAATACTCCAGGTCAACATCTTCCTCTTTGTAAAGAGGCCAGATCATTTATGAACAGAGAACATATTATCGAACAACATATGTCGCTTTGTCTCGTACCAACATTGCAGGGAAAGAACTCTTTAAATCCTCTGTTTGTTCTTACACAGGGCGTTAGATTAGAGTAGCTTAAGCTTTTGACTATAAAGCAGTACATTTTACCATTAAACTTTTTTTATTAAGAGATTTAAAGAGTACTTTGTGTCTGCTTTCATCGAATGCCTTTTGAAAGTCTATGAATACACAATAAAAACGTAAAGGATGTTAATAAGATATATTTCTCTATAGTTTAATGCCTGACGTGTGGATTGGGCAAATAATACTTTCTCCATGACTTTGGGATCAGTCCCTTATCAAAAATAACTTTGAATACACATGTCAACGTCGGAACTATATCTAGTAGTGTATGTTTAAAACATTCGGCGCTTAAACCACCAGGTCCTGGGCTCTTACCAGTAATAAGCTTATGTATACAATCTGTGTGACCTCTTGGATCGATATTGGTGTGTTTATTATATCTAAGTTAACAGTTGTACCGGCTCGCTCAATGGATTTGGGAATCAATAACATTAATCTATATATAGTATTCCTGAATTCCTCATCCTGCAATTACATTATCTATGGAAGCCCTGGAGAGACTTCTTACATCAATACTTCTGACTTCCATACGTCTAACTTCATTACTTCTGACTTCCAAACCTCTAACTTCATTACTTCTAACTTCATCACTTCTAACTTATAACTTAATTACTTCTAACTTCCAAACCTCTAACTTCATTACTTCTAACTTCATCCCTTCTAACTTCTAACTTCATTACTTCTAACTCCGATCCTTTCTAACTTCTAACTTCATTACTTCTAACTTCATCACTTCTAACTTCATTACGAATGAAAAAAGTACGATTTGGACCTTGGAAGTTAAATATAATGAAGTTATGAGTAAAGAATTTAGAAGTATAGAAGTTAGAAGTAAGGAAGTTGGAAGTTAAAAGTGATGAAGTTGGAAGTTAAAAGTGATGACGTTAGAAATGTTGAAGTTAGAATTTTGGAAGTCAGAAGTATTGAAGTAAGATAGATTTGGACATTGGAAGTACAATGTAATGAAGTAAGAAGTACAGAAGTTAGAAGTAATGAAGTTAGAAGTGAGGAAGTTGGGAGTTAGAAGTAATGAAGTAAGAAGTGGTGTAGTTAGAAGTAATGAAGTTAGGAGTTAGAAGTGATGAAGTTAGAAGTAATGAAGTTAGAAGTTTGGAAGTTAGAAGTAATGAAGTTAGTAGTATGGAACTCAGAAGTATTGAAGTAAGAAGTCCCTCAAGGGCTTCCATATTTACCAGATCAGGAGCATTACAATAAAATAACATATATTCATTGGTACAATCATTAGCTTGAATAAACAATATACAAATCCCCATAATGGTTTACATTGTATCAACAATATAAACACTTCATTCCTCTAGCTATTAAAACATATAAAATCCTTCATGACATATTTATAGACTCTTCCAGAAGTTAACTCTTCCTTTCTTCAAATATATTAACAGTAACAAGTGCAAATAAAGCTTACCAATCAAATTGACTAAATGTTCAAATACTTCTTCTTTCCCTTTCTACATCCATTCATCTATATCATCATCATTTTGAAGTCAGCTGAAAAACGAATAACGCATGTTAGTCTTATGTGAAAAAAGGGTAAATAGACCGGGAAATGGCAAAGACGCGAAAATAGTGAAAACTCCAAAAGAACAAATATAATCAATTACAAAATACCAACGGTCAAACCAATATAAAGAACATAACAGGAAAAGAAGGAAATAGGTTTACAAGTACATACCAATTAAACAATGAATCGACAGTTGACCATACTTGAGACGATGTTATCTGACCATTGTCCAGCAACTGACTGCCTGTGAAAACATCTGAGCTAATCATGTGACTAAAGATTGCCGCCAAACAAGAAATCTAAAAATAGCTGATATGGGCTTAAACCCATCAAAACAATCTGGTTACACACTCCCCCTCTTTCAGAAATGACGACCCTTCATTATCAACATTATCAAGAACAGTTTTTATCTAAAAATACAGCCGTACACTTATAGCACAACATTTATTCGTAATCTCTCCCCTCTAATTGAATGCGTCCTCGCAGTCATTGAAGATTTCCTCTCTTAACTAAAATTTCAAACAAAGCATTAGGTTTATTTGTTTTCATGCAAATATAACTATGAAAGAAATAATCAGCACACTGCTAACCTATCTGCAAAAATGACTTAAATATATATTAAAGTGAAAAAAAAACCAATAAAACGCGCATAAACATACAAATTGTTAAACATTTCAGTTAGTTACAGCACTTAACACCTTGTGAACGATGTCATAATCCATATCATTAAGTACTCCTGACGTGAGGAATGAATCTAATGCGTGAACTCTATTATCTCTAACCATTTGATGTGAAATTAGTTTTCCGTATCTGTCCGACGGTTTCTTTTCTCTCTTTGATCCTCTTGGTGCTGGAACGGGTTGTTCCTTTGTACTACTTTGTTCGGTATTTGGCTGTTCTGTATCTACCTCTGATTCATCTGTCTCATTCTCACTTTCCTGTACTGTCGGTATTACCTCGGTCTCTATATTCGTTCCTTCTAGGTCCAAATGTTCACTAATTCCCATAAAATCTTTCGCTCTGTTTCCTAATTCTGCACTTGTTGTCTGATCTATTGTTACTATTTCCGTCATTTTATCGTTGTCTCCATCAACTCTATGATTTAATCCACTGCCTGCAGTCTCAGGAAAATAGGCGTCCCTATCCTGATCTGTACTACTTACAGGTATATATCCTTCGCTGTTAGATTTTTCCATGACGTCATGACTCGCATTTTGCTTGCCTGCAACAATTTCTTGTATGTGTTCGACAATTATTTCCTCTTCTATTTCTGTTTCTCCATCTGCTATCTTGAATAACAGGTTTATATGCAGAACTTTGATATTTCCAGAATTTGCTGATTTGACTTTAAACACAGGAATCTCTTGTCTTGGGTGCTCTACAACTTCGTATGTCTTTTCTTCGAACTTATCCGCTATCTTGTGTTTTCCATCAAATGCTACTTTCTTCACCAGAACTCTATCGCCAACAGATACTTTTAACGCTTTTGCTTTCAGATAGTAATATTTCTTGTGTTTTTGTTTCGCATTTGAAGCATGTTTCTCTACGATTTCCTTACTCGTTCCATCCTTTCTTTCAATTCAGTAATGTAATCTTTTGCAGATTTGTTGTTTATTTCTTCTGTAATACGTTCAAATTGGATTTCAATTGGCAACTTTCCTTTTCTACCAAACATCAATTCATAAGGCAAAGTTTTTGTTGTCTCATGAGGGATGCTATTATAGAAGAAAACAAGTGAACTTATACTTTTTCCAATCTGGTTTTTGGTTGTTTTCTAAAGTACCAAGCATATCAAGTAGGGTTCGATTAAATCTCTCTGGTCCAGCGTTTCCTTGTGGATGGTATGGTGTAGTATGTGTCTTTTTAATGTTCATCAAACTACAGAGCTCTTTTATGATTTCACTTTCGAAATTTGCTCCTTGGTCCGAATGTAGTCTTGTTGGTATTTCACAATGAGATTTGTGTAAAAGGTTTCTGCCGTGATTTTGGCCGTTTGATTTTGTGTTGGTTTTGCTAATGCATATTTAGTAAAATTATCCGTTATCACAAACACATTTGTGATTCCACCTTTGGATGGCTCGAGTGTTAAATAATCAAAGCACACTAAATCCAGAGGATATGTAGTGTGAACGCTTACCAATGAAGCTCTCTGATTGGTAGATGACTTCCGTCTTAAACATCGATCACATCTCCTAATCCAATTCTCCACGTCTGTAGTCATTCCTGGCCAGTATTACCTCTCACTCGTCAGTTTAATGGTTCTCTCCGTACCAGGATGACCTACATCATTTTGCAATCCGTTTAACACTTCATGTCTGTACTGGGTTGGCAAGACCTATTGTTCTATTTCTCTATCTTCATCTTGTACTTTTCTGAACAGTATACCTCTATTCATTCTGAAGTTCTTGTGCTGCTACTTCAACGTCAGGTCTTCTTTGTTCAAAACCTTCTTTGGTATTGCATTATCGATCACCGCTATTTTCCATCGTTCGATCAGTTTATCTTATCTTTGTGCTTTTCTGACATTTCTTAGTTCTTTCAGTGTTAACGTCTGTCCAGGAAACTCTGTTGCTTCAACTATGCTGATATTATATGCAGGTAGATTTCTATAAAAGCTTGCGTTGTTTTAGCTGAACAAATGGCTTTGACTGTTTTGTCATCTATCTTTACCATATCTTCATCTTGTTTCTTCATACTAACACTTTCATATGGATACCTGCTCATTGTATCTGCATCCGTATTCTTTATGCCTGGCCTATAGTATATGTTGAATGTAAATTCTCCAAGAGCCGCAGCCCAACTGTGTCCCGTTGCATCTAATTTAGCATTAGTCAATACGTGCGTCAAAGGATTATTATCGGTTAAAACCGTTAAGTGATTAAGTGTCAGGTAATCCGAAAACTTGTCTGTAACAGCCCATTTGAGAGCAAGAAACTCCAACTTGAACGCACTGTAGTTCTTCTTGGACTTATTCAATAATCTTCTTGCGTAGGCTATTACTTTCATCTATTCAACTTGTTTCTGATACAAAAATGCATATAGTCCTTTACCTGAAGCGTCCGTATGTAGTTCAAATGGCAACTCGAAATCTGGATATGCTAAAAAAGGAGGTGAGGATAAAATAATTTTTAACTTTCCAAATATTGCCTGCTCTACTTCTGTACATATCCAGTTGCGTTTTGTCTTCTTCTGATTTTTTTCTCGTTATTGGTGGTAAGACATCTGTCAATGATCGGGTTATTTTGCTGAAGTATTTTATGAAGCGTCTATAGTATCCAGCAAAGGCTAAAAATTATCTAAGTTCATCCGAGTTTGTTGGCGTTGGCCATTCCCTGACCTTTTTAATCTTTTCAGGATCAGTCTCTATCTCATCTGCGCTGACTATATGTCCTAAAAATACAACTTTTTCTTGAATGAATGTACATTTCTTTGATGAAAGTTTCAAATTACACTGATTCAAACGTTTGAGTACAAGATTAAGTCGATACATATGTTCATCAAAGGAATCCGCAAATACAATGAGATCATCTAAATAAATAACACATATTGTCATGTTATAGTCTCTAAGACATTCTTCCATTAGTCGCTGGTACGTAGCTGGGGAGTTAGAAAGTCCAAACGGCATCCTGTTATATTCATACCAAGTGGTCCTGCAGTAAATGCTGTTCTTTCTTTGTGTTCTTCATGAAGATCTACTTGGTGATAACCTGACTTCATGTCTATGGTACTGAAGTATTGGCTGCCTTTAAGAACATTCAATATTTCTTCAATCTTTGACGGAAGTATTTTAAGTGTTAATTTCTCTTTAGCGGACAATATATTGTTCTTGTCTATTGATAGGGATTCAATTAAATCGCGTTCATCAGATTCATCCATTTCTGTTCTTCCGCAATAGTAACCGGTTGCAATTCACACATACAAAATTTTGGAGAAATACTAACTGTATGAGTTTTTAGATTAGACAAGGACACTGTAATCTCCTTCCGTTTTCCATTTTCACATTGAACGAAAGTTGGTGTAATGTCTATATATGATGAATGCCGCTATCTTCTGTGTCATGTGTAATGGCTAATGTGTTTGGATGGTTTAACTCTTTATCTGTATATCCTTTAATTTGAATGGATTTATTTGGTCTAAGGGTCACTTTCCCTGACTCGGCACTTCGAATTACTGCTATTCTGTTCTTGAACGTCTTTAACTCTTGTTCTCTCACTGTTATAGCTCTGAAGCTCAAATACCATGAAGTTTGAAGCTTTGCTGTTTGAAGGTACTGGTTTCCAAACTGATTCTTACAATCATCTAAGAATTCATGTAAAATACTTGTTCCTAGAATAATTGGAGTTTTCGCAAAATAAGATATATCCGGAACAACTAAAAGTAAACAATGTTTCGATTCAGCTTTCGGAACACCAACAGGTATATCAAGTTGTACTTCAATAAATCCTTGATAAGGAAGTGGACTTCCGTCTGCACATTCGATATTTAAAATGTTATCCATATTCTGTAAAGGTATTCCTTGTAAAGTTTTCTTTCATAAACGATTCGGATATGACACTAACACAGCTTCCGGTGTCCAATAATGCTCGTGTTGAAACTCACCAACTAATTTTGGATCATTTCTTTCCTACGTTTTCTACGTGTCCTATATTTTCCTCTATTTCCGCTTCCATAATTAAGTGGTTGTCCATATTGGTGTTCTTTATTCAATAATAGGTGATCAATCCTAGCATTAAGCTGTTTCAACAACTCTTTCAACTCACTTATCTCCTTTGATCGAGTTTCAACATGTGATACTGCCTTACACACATTAGACCTATTGTAGCCACTTTCTTTGCAGCTTTGTTCTAATTTCCTTAATTCTTTCTTGAACTCATCATAATCATGAATCTTGTCACAGTAGTAAACTGACATCAGTTTTAAATCTTTATGTAGGCCTGCATGCAGAACTTGTTTAAGAATGGTGACATCAGACCTTTTCAGAGCCTCTAACTGAAAAGCCTGGTTAAATAATTCCTCTAATCTCGAAGCGAACGCTGTAACTGCCTCATTGTCCTGTTGTTGGCAATTATAAAACTTCCTCATAATTGTCTCCCTTGACTCTACCGAGCCATAATCACTATCAAACTTTTGAATGATTTCCATAATCTTTTTATCGGGACCCAATCTCCGAATGGTATCTCCTGCATTTTTTCTACAGGCTCTTCTAATTCCTAGAGAAATATGTTCATGAGTGAACACCTTTTCACAAAGTAAAGCTGTGATTTCATATTTAAATGTGTTCCAAGTCACATCACCATTTCCTTCTTCACCATAAAGATAGACATATTGGGGAAATTGTACGTTCCATGATGATGTGAAGGATCCTCAGTCTTTACCTTTCCTCCATGTTCTTCTTTTGCTGTACCAAACACAGATAAAAGGTTACTCACATCTTCTACAAATCCTAGTTTGGTTTTAATTCCTAAGAGATGAAGTGCCTGTAATAATCTCTCCTCCTCTTCAGTAATTCCTCCAACAGCCATTCCACGTTTACCATCTTCTTCAGCAATGATTGTTCTATTCTGTTCATCAGTGACTTAGTTACAAGGCGTATCCATCTTATTCAGCCATGATTGTTCTATTCTGTTAAACAGTGACTTAGTCACAACGCGTATAAAGTTCAACTTTTATATAAGTATATCGCGTAATATATTATAATAAATATTAAACACTGAAAACGGTTTGAAAGAAATGAACAATTATTCTCAAATGATCAGCGCTGGAGCGTCTCTTTTCACAAAGTCATTGAGTGACTATATAAGTGTCTATTTGCACAAAGTCATTGAGTAATTATATAAGTGTTTATTTGCACAAAATCATTGAGTGACTATATAAGTGTATATTTGCACAAAGTCATTGAGTTACTATATAAGTGTATATTTGCACAAAGTCATTGAGTGACTATATAAGTGTCTATTTGCACTAAGTCATTGAGTGACTATATATTTGTACTAAGTTATTAAGTGACTATCTATTTGTACTAAGTCATTCAGTGACTTCATCAATATATACTATCGGTTGATTCCTTTTACAAAATTAAATTAGTAATTTTATTTAATGTTAGTAGGTTTCCTAAAATAAAGGGACACAACTATTTGTATAAAGCATGATAATTATAAACAAGGTTGGGTTAAAATAATATATTAATCAACCTAAGTACACAATGTATACATAAGTCACATAGTTCTTTACTCTATCACTATGTTATACACACTATTCAATGAGTTAAATCTAGGTTTAAATTCATCAAAAAATTTGAATTAATTTCAAACTACCAATTAGCTATCAAATATCAAAAATTGAATACTGAAAACTAATTTATTTTCTATTAAAGGGTGAACTTACTAATAAGAACACATATTTACATATAATGATTTGATTTATATCTGTTCCTCTTTCAATACTGTTTACCTGTAAAGCTATACAACAAGTTTAACCAGTATTCTATAAATAGAATAAACATGAGAAAGTAATGTCACAATTTACCTATGGTCATTTTAGTCAAGTAGCGCTCTAGTACAGTGACGTCACAAGGTGGGATATAGCAAAGCAAATGAAAATGCTTGCTCTGAAATTGGGCGAGTCCAAACTAAATTTCTCGGAAAATGAGAAAAAAATCTACTATGTCGGAAAGCAAACTTCGAAAAAATGGAACATTTCTAAAAACATCGAAATATACCAAACAAATCCAAACAGTCCATTTTGAAAACGAGACAAAACTGAGTATTCCAACTTCTGAATATAATAAGGGAAAGGCGCGTGAAAAAAAAATGGTTTCAAAGTTAGTGTTAGGTTTAGGCGTGCAGTGCTTGAACAGTGCAACTCAAACGTCCTTCAAGCTCTCAAACAATCATGGTACAATACCATATATTCATTGGTATAATCATTAGCTTAAATAAACAATATACACATCTCCATAATGGTTTACAATGTAACAACAATATAAACACTTCATTCCTCTAGCTATTCAAACATATTAAATCCGTCATGACATATTTATAGACTCTTCCAGAAGTTAAATCTTCCTTTCTTCAAATATATTAACAGTAACAATTGCAAATAAAGCTTACCAATTAAATTGACTAAATGTTCAAATACTTCTTCTTTCCCTTTCTACAATCATTCATCTATATCATCATCATTTTGAAGTTAGCTGAAAAACGAATAACGTATGTTAGTGTTATGTGAAAAAGGGTAAATAGACCGGGACATGACAAAGACGTGAAAATAGTGAAAACTCCAAAAGAACAAAATCAATTACAAAATACCAACGGTCAAACCAATATAAAGAACATCACAGGAAAAGAAGGAAAGAAGTTTACAAGTACATACCAATTAAACAATGAATCGACAGTTGACCATACTTGAGACGATGTTATCTGACCATTGTCCAGCAACTGACTGCCTGTGAAAATATCTGAGCTAATCATGTGACTAAAGATTGCCGCCAAACAAGAAATCTAAAAATAGCTGATATGGGCTAAAACTCATCAAAATAATCTGGTTACAATGTCATTTCAATTCCTTCAAAATTATAAACCGAATTGCTGTCGTTTCCAACAGTAAGAAGTTGACTAAAATAATTATGCCATTCGTTCACAGATATAGAATATAATCCAATTTCCTTAGTTTTGTGAGATTTCAGGATAAAAACAGCAAATGCAACTTAAAGGCATGGGAAAACTGAGTTGCACGTAATACCTCAAGGGAAATCATTCTCTGTGTTTGTTTTGTAAAATCATCAATGGTTTTCGTTTATTTTAATATATCTGTTGGTGCTCCCTATTTACGAAAGTTAGTAGATGCTGAAAATATTCTGGTGACTTCTGAACGTTCAAGTTGTTTATGGTGACTATGATGATTCTAACTCTATGTCGACTATTGCTTTGCCTCAGAGGCTTGCTCGTTGATGAAATGGTCGCCTCGGGATCAAAGGTCTCAAATTCAAGTCCGTCTTGATGATACAGAGTGTCAAAAGACAATAACCCACGCAAGACTGTCAACTTACCATTGCACACATACGAACTAAGTGCGTACATACAGTTTCTAATCAAAAGTTATCAACGTGCAACAGCCTTAAAAGATTCAACTTGACTCGAACCTTGAAATGAACCTCATGGTATCAATGCGAAAACTCTACAAATACGCTTCGAAATCTGACTTTGCAGCTAGACATAATAATGACCATCTTATTAATTAGCCTTGTCATTGGAAAACTAACATTTAGATATGTTGACAAGTTGATATTTCTTTTTCTATAGTCCGTTATTGGGCATAGATGCTTTTAGAAGCCTTCAATGATGAAAGTACGAAGAGCAGATTTCTGTGAACTGGCCCATATTTGAAACCTCGATCTATATTGAGCTGGAGAACATTGTTTTTTCCTACAATATATCTCTCATTAGCTAACCCTCAGTTCAAAAACATTATGGCAAAAGCAGGAATTACTCATTATTAGAAACGGCTCAATTTGCCACAATGTTTACAAAATTGATCTTAAAATAATTGGAAGAACCAACCTGACTTGTCTTCGATGTCTAAAGTCGAATAGTCTACCGTGTTGATACTAACGCGACTCCATTTTACTCCGAAGAAGTGACCTCATAGACGCGTTATTCTTTTTAAACGTAATGCATAAAGGAGAAAATTATATGTACATGAATGTTCTCTAAAGATCCTATCGTGGTATAAGTTCGGAGCTATCAACGTTCCATTGTCCAAACTATCAGCTTTTGTTGCTGAACGAGGGAAATTTGACAAACGGCTCAAAAGTGACGTCAGTGGTAAACCTCGGAGACTCGTAGTTTCACAGCTGTTTTAGATACGATAACAGTAAGGACATACTCTTATTGGGCATATGCTGTATTATGGTGTGCGAAATTTCGTGAGAAAATTCGGTATTTGTTTCTGGCGCGTTTTACCTTTAAAACTTACATTTCGAAAATATCAAATCGATTTTCAAATAATCGTGTAGACATATTCCCTGGATTATCCACTTTCTCTTAAGAGAATTATCCACTTTCTCTTAAGAGAATTATCCACTTTCTCTTAAGAGAATTATCCACTTTCTCTTAAGAGAATTATCCACTTTCTCTTAAGAGAATTATCCACTTTCTCTTAAAAAAAATAATGTTTGATGAAATACTAACGCAACATTTCTTAAGTGACCCTCCATCCGTTTCCCCACGTCGTACTCATTTTACAATAGACAAACAACAAAGGGTTATGTTGTCTTGTCTTGTATTGTGGCAGTGGAGCTACACTTGGCTTCTTTGGCCTCTAGTATTTGCTGGCCTGATCGGAAAATGAGTTATCGAAGTTGACTGTGTGGTTTTCATAACATATTACATTGCATAACTCAGGTGGGCGATCCAGAGTCATCATTGCCCACTTGTTGACATATTTGAAGAAGTGTATCACATCGGGTTATGGACACATGCACGATTTTATCTGTTTCATAATGTAGTGTATTAGAATAGTGTAAACATGTATTATTTATAACATAAGCATGCTAGCACTTTCCTATCTAAAACATGAATATGATAACATCGGGTTGTTGTTGTTGTAGTCTATGAGAGTGGGAAATAAATAACAAATGTTACCATTTATATGACTCAAACATCAGAACTATTTTCTCATTTCCTCCTTTAACGTTATAAATACGTTAGGGTATTATTGAAAAAGGTGAGTATACCACAATTCAGGATATCACGCATGCCTTACCTATTCGTTAATATGCGGATGGCTAGATACATCACCATACAGGTGGAAACAAAGAGCAATGAAAATCAGTTTATTTTAGAGTCATCATTCTTTGTTGTTGTTTCAGATTGAAAAGGACAGTACATATTACCAGAAACAACAACAATGACTCCTACCACAGCAACAACTACCACAATACCAACACTTATTTCTACAGCAACAACAACTACGTCTATCACTGAAACACCTACTACAACGCCATAAACAACAGTCACACCACAAACTACAACCACACAAACTACAACTTCTACAATAGCAACAACAACAACCATTCAAACAACTACTCCCTCTCCTACAACTACTACCATTCCTACAATAAATACTTCCACTCCAACCACAATAACAACCGTACGAACAACTACTTCTACAACACCACCAACACCATCTTCAACACTTAAACTACTATCACACCAACAACTACTAGATCTCCAACCACTACTACCACACCAATCACTACTACCACACCTACAACTACTACCACATGTACATCGACTACCACTTCTACAACTACTAACCCAACTACAATTACTACCACACCAATCACTACTATCACTCCAACAACTACTACCAATCAAACGAATACTTCACCTCGAACCACTACTACCACTCCAACAACTACTACCACTCAAACAACAAGTACCACTCCAACAACTACTACGACTCCAACCATTACTACAACACCAACCACTACTTCCACACCTACAACTACTACCACACCAACAATTACTTCCACGCCAACCACTGCTACCACACCAACCACTACTACCCCATCAACAACTACTACCACTCCAAACACTACTAACACTACAACAACTTATACAACTCCTACCATTACTACCAATTCAACAACTAGTACCACTCCAACAACTACTACGACTCCAACCACTTCTTCCACACCAACCACTACTTCCACACCTATATCTACTACCACTCCAACAACTACTATTAAGCCAACTACTACTATCATACCTTCAACTACTACCACACGTAAGTCGACTAACACTTCTACAACTACTGCCCCAACTACTACTACTACTGAACCTACAATTACTACCACACCAACCACTACTACCACTCCAACAACTACTACCAATCCTACGAATACTATCACTATAAGAATAACTACCACTCCAACCACTTCTACCACACCAACCACTACTACCATATCAACAACTACTACCACTCCAACCACTACTACGAATCCTACAACTACTACCACTCAAACAACTAGTACCACGCAAACAACTACTACGACTCCAACCATTACTACCACACCAACCACTACTTCCACACCTATAACTACTACCGCTCTAACAACTACTACCACACCAACACTTACTACCACGCCAACCACTGCTACCACTACAACAACTTATACAACTCCAACCATTACTACCAATCCAACAACTAGTACCACTCCATCAACTTTAACGACTCCAACCACTACTACCACACCAACCACTACTTTCACACCTACAAATACTACCACTACAACAACTACTTCCACACCTACAACTACTACCACTCCGACAACTACTTCACCTCCAATGACTACTAGCACACCTACAAACACTACTACAAAACCTACATCTACTACTACTCCAACCACTATTACCACACCAACCACTACTACCTCACTTACAACTATTACAACTCCAACAACTACCAACATTCCACCAACTACTACCACTTCAACCACTACCACACATACAACCACTATAACCACATCTACAACTCGAACCTCAACTACCATTGCAACAACTACTGCAACTCCAACCACTACTACCACACCAGCAACTACAATCATTCCAACAACTACTACAACTCCATCAATTAATACCACACCTACAACAACTACCACATCTACAACTACTACCACACCAACATAAACAACCACTCCAACAACTACTACAACTCAAACAACTAGTACCACTCCAACAACTACTACGACTCCAACCATTACTACCACACCAACCACTACTTCCATACTTACAACTGCTACCACTCTAACAACTACTACCACGCCAACCACTGCTACCACACTTGCAACTACTACCCCATCAACAACTACTACCACTCCAACCACTTCTACCACTACAACAACTTATACAACTCCAACCATTACTACCAATCCAACAACTAGTACCACTCCAACAACTATTACGACTCCAACAACTTCTACCACACTTGCCACTACTACCCCATCAACAACTACTACCACTTCAACCACTTCTACCACTACAACAACTTATACAACTCCAACCATTACTACCACTCCAACAACTAGTACCACTCCAACAACTATTACGACTCCAACAACTTCTATCACACCAACCACTACTTCCACACCTACAACTACTACCACTCGAACAACTACGATTACGCTAACTATTACTACCATACCTTCAACTACTACCACACGTACATCGACTACCACTCCTATAACTACTGCCCCAACTACTACTACTACTAATACTACAATTACTACCACACCAACCACTACTACCACTCCAACAACTACCACCAATCCAACTACTAGTTCCACTCTAAGAATAACTACCACTCCAAACACTTCTACCACACCAACCACTACTACCATATCAACAACTACTACCACTCCAAACACTACTACGACTCCTACAACTACTACCACTCAAACAACTAGTACCACTCGAACAACTACTACGACTACAACCATTACTACCACACCAACCACTACTTCCACACCTACAACTACTACCACTCTAACAACTACTACCACACCAACAATTACTACCACGCTAATAACTGCTACCACGCCAACCACTACTACCCCATCAACAACTACTACCACTCCAACCACTACTACCACTACAACAACTTTTACAATTCCAACCATTACTACCAATCCAACAACTAGTACCACTCCAACAACTACTACGACTCCAACTACTTCCACACCTACAACTACTACCACACCTACAACTACTACCACTCCAACAACTACTTCAACTCCAATGACTACTACCACATCTACAACCACTACTACCACACCTACAACCATTACTACCACACCTACATCAACTACTACTCCAACCACTATTACCACACCAACCACTACTACCACACTTACAACTATTACAACTCCAACAACTCCAACAACTACTTACATTCCAACAACTACTACCACTTCAACCACTTCCACACCTACAACCACTATAACCACATCTACAACTACTACTACTCGATACTCAACTACCATTGCAACAACTACTGCCACACCAACCACTACTACCACACCAGCAACTACTATCACTCCAACAACTACTACAACATCCATTACGACCACACCTACAACAACTACCACTTTTACAACTACTACCACACCAACAACAACCACCAAACCTACAACTACTACCAATCCTACAACTACTTCCACATCAACCACTACTACCACACTTACAACAACTACTACTCCAACAACTACAACCATTCCAATAAGTTATACTAATCCAACCACTACTACCGCACCTACAACTACTACCGCACCTACAACTACCACCGCAACAACAACTGCTAACGCACCTACAACTACTATCATATTTACAACTACCACTGCACCTACTACTACCACTCCAACAACTACTTCCACACCAATCACTACTACCACACCAACAACAACTACCACGCCTACAACTTCTACCCCAACTACAACTACTACCACTCCTACAAGAACTAACACATTAACCACTACTACCTCACTTTCAACTACTACCACTCCAACAACTACTACCACACCAATCACAACGACCACACCAACAACAACTACCACGCCTACAACTTCTACCCCAACTACAACTACTACCACTCCTACAAGAACTAACACATTAACCACTACTACCTCACTTTCAACTACTACCACTCCAACAACTACTACCACACCAATCACAACGACCACACCAACAACAACTACCACGCCTACAACTTCTACCCCAACTACAACTATTACCGCTCCTACGAGAACTAACACATTAACCACTACTACCTCACTTTCAACTACTACCACTCCAACAACTACGACCATTCCAATAACTTATACCACTCCAACCACTACTACCATACCTACAGCTACCTCATCACCTACAACTACTACCGCACCTACAACTACCACCGCACCAACAACTACTAACGCACCTACAACTACTAGCATATTTACAACTACCACTGCACCTACTACTACCACTCCAACAACTACTACCACACCAATCACTACTACCACACCAACAACAACTACCACACCTACAACTACTACCACTCCTACAACTTCTACCCCAACTATAACTACTACCACTCTTACAAGAACTACCACATCAACCACTACTACCTCACTTTCAACTACTACCACTCCAACAACTACGACCATTCCAATAACTTATACCACTCCAACTACTACTACATTACCTACAACTACCGCCGCACCTACAACAACCACCATATCTTCAACTACCACAGCACCTACAACTACTACCACACCTACAACTACCACCGCAACAACAATTACCACCGCACCTTCAACTACTACCGCACCTACAACTACTACCATATTTACAACTAGCACCGCACCAACAACTACCACCGCATTTACAACTACCATACCTACATGTACAACATTTAGCACTCCA
Source organism: Serripes groenlandicus (assembly GCA_031761405.1). Classification (NCBI taxonomy): domain Eukaryota; kingdom Metazoa; phylum Mollusca; class Bivalvia; order Cardiida; family Cardiidae; genus Serripes; species Serripes groenlandicus. The sequence continues at coordinate 59,435 of JASEVX010000319.1, read as the reverse complement.
ACAACTAGTGCCACACCTTCAACTACTACCATTCCTACTACAACTACTACTACTCCTACAAATACTACAACACCAACCACCACTACCACACCTACAACTACTACTACTCCAACCACTACTATCTCACAAACCACTACTATCACACCAATCACTACTACCATACCTACAACTACTACCAGACATACCACTACTACCTCAGCTACAACTACTATCACTCCTACAACTACTACGACTCCTACAACTACTACAACTCCAACTACCACTCATATATCTACGACTACAGCGCTTTCAACAACATCTGTACCTACAACTTTAAATACAACTAGTGTTCAACAAAACTGCGGTATGTCGTATATCTCTTCAATATTTGTGTTTAAATGCGTTTTTAACATTTATATTTCAAAACAACAACTTCAGAAGAACACAAGAACATAGTTTATTCACTTGAATCTTCTGATATGACAATTTGTGACGTGTTCAAATGTTTCACAATTGAATGACCGTCTGCAAATTTTACCAGATAAATAATAACTGTCTTGCTTCCAGGTTTCCCGTTCGAGTACGGGCCAAGTTATGACGCAACGCTGCCAAGAGCAGATGACAGATGTTCTGGAAATATAAGAGTTAACACAAAGGTCCCGTTTCAAGGACAACAGTACAGAAATATTTATGTAAGTGTATATTCTTTCTATCCATTTCTATTTCATTTATGTCATCTTGCTATTACAGTATTTTAATATAGGTTTTCTCCCTGGTAGCATCACTATCAATTGGTCTTGCTAAATTAATGCAATGTAGTATTGTCAAATGAAGCTTATGAAATACCATGAAGTCACCTTTTACAAGGACTTTCGAAATGATGTATATTGACCTTCTTAATGCTCAATATTCGTAACAGAGATTTGTTGCTTTCCTAATCCAACTATATGTCCGTGTTTTGTAAATGATACTTAACTATAATTTAAAGAACGACAATAGCAATATTAAGGTTTTTGAAAACAGAACAGAGTCAGTTGAGTAAGCTCGTATCGGGCTGTCCCACCTAAAATCCGCTTTGTTGACATTTTAGTATACAGTAGGGAAATCGACCCTGATAGAGTTAATATACAGTTAAGTGTGTAATTCATGCTCCAAGTTCGAGATGCCATGGCTATGGCGTCTATGATATAGTCAGACCAGACTTTGATCCAACATTAGCAAAACCAAATATAATATAAATCCAAGGCGTTCAGGATTGAGGGGATAACTTGACGACTTATGTATCAGTGTCTCTAGTTAAATGATAAATCTTATTATACTTCATATCAAATATAAATATATACAGGATTGAGCAGAAAGCATTAAGCTTATTTAAGAAGCTGTCTCCATAAACATAAACTATGTTTTTTCCAGAAACTTAATGAAATTAGACAAAAAAGAATATTTTCTTTAATTCATTTAGCGTATTTACTTTTTAATATGTTATACTTGCCGTCTTTGTCTTCTGAATACAGAGTAGGATTTTTCTTATTGCTTATGATTTGTCTTTACAAAAGAAATAAAATCCTCATATTTTTGTATAATGTATCTATTCTATTTGTGAAGTTGTGTAAATGATGAAAATAATAAGAAGATGAGTATCAATCAAGAATTTAAATGGATTTTTCATCTATATATTGGTTCTTAAAATCAATAAAGGACTGTGTTATTAGTTGCGTATGTTTTGTAGTGACATTGTGGCTATGGATTACACATTTTAGTTAGGTCCGTGAAGTTAGGTTGACGAGTGACGAATTGACCAGTGACGAACTGTGACATTTCTTTAGGTCCGTGAAGTTAGGTTGACGAGTGACGAACTGTGACATTTTTTCTAAAAACGTTATTTCGTTCTTTAAGATAATGTATATGGATGTATTAAATGCAAATTAGGCCCCATTTTATGTTTTATGGCGATCAGTCAATCAGAAGAGCTTCGTCAAGTTCGTCTATTCGTCAACTCGTCCATTTAGTTGACGAAATTGACGAAAAAAATATTTTTTCTAAAAACTTTATTTCTTTCCCTTAGATAATGTATCTGGACGTATTGGATGCAAATTAGGCCCTATTTTAAGTTTCATGGCCATCAGTCATTCAGAAGAGCTTCGTTAAGTTCGTCAATTCGTCAACTTGTCAATAAAGTTGACGAAATTGACGAAAAAATTATTTTTCTAAAAACTTTATTTCTTTCCTTTTGATAGGTATCTGGACGTATTGAATGCAAATTAGGGCCCTATTTCATGTTTTATGGCGATCAGTCAATCAGAAGAGCTTCTTCAAGTTCGTCAATTCGTCAACTTGTCAATAAAGTTGACGAAATTGACGAAAACAATATTTTTCTAATAACTTTATTTTTTCCCTTTAGATTATGTATCTGGACGTATTGGATGCAAATTAGGCCCAATTTCATGTTTCATGGCGATCAGTATATCAGAAGAGCTTCGTCAAGTTCGTCAATTCGTCAACTTGTCACAATAAAGTTGACGAAATTGACGAAAAAAATATTTTTCTAAAAACTTTATTTCTTTCCTTTAGACAGGGTCTTTCAAATGGTATGGTCTAGAAACGCCTTATATAAACATCTTATCGTACTGGATATCTCGTCTCGATTATCGATTTTTACCTGGAAGTGTTTATCACGCCGTGTATTTATCACGCTTAGTGAATTAACCGGTATTTTGGAAGATTATTTTTTATCAATAATTGATATCTAAGAAGTGATTATATAAACTAAAAATAACGAAAATCTAATTCATAACATATGAAAAACAACCCTTAATTTACATTTCAATTACCAATTTTCCATCATTTGACCCTTAAAACACATTTAAAAACTGTTTCCAAATATCACCGTTTCGTGCATATAAAACCCCATGTTTTTAGACTTTTGAGATTTTGAACTGATCTACCCGTCTAAGAAAACGAAAATACGGGTGAAATATGAAAATCTAAGACATAACATAAGTGAATTAGGCTTAAATCAAAGAGAAAAAGCCGCTATATTAGCCCCATGAACATCATGCAAGTAGGAAAGTAACGACAAAAAGAGATCGGTTTCAGCTTTCCGCCATTTGTAAACAAAGTCGTTCGTATGAAGTCAACTTTCCAATACGAAAATCCACCTAAAAAGAAACATCGGGACAAAATACTCTCATGTAAAGAAAATGGAATACTGATATTGCATTAAGGATGACTTTGATGGTCAAATTGATTGGTTAAAATCGAGATATACGCAGTTTTAAAACTTGAACATTTTCTTCCGTTTTCAAAATGGCGGGTTCCCCGGATGTTGGTCACGTGATGCGAGGCAGCTTATTTCGGGAACTACGCTCGTTTCCGGACCATACTATTTGAAATACCCTGCTTTAGATAAGTATCTGGACGTATTGAATGCAAATTAGGCCCTATTTCATGTTTCATGGAGATCAGCCAATCAGAAGAGCTTATTCAAGTTCGTCAATTCGTCAACTTTGTTGACAAATTGACGAAAACATTATTTTTCTAAAAATCTTCATTTCTGTCTTTTAGATAAGTATCTGGACGTATTGAATGCAAATAATGCCCTATTTCAAATTTTATGGCCATCAGTCTTTCAGAAGAGCTTCGGCAAGTTCGTCAATTCGTCAACTTGTCAATTTTTCTAAAAACTTTATTTCTGTCTTTTAGATAATGTATCTGCTGGAAGTATTGAATGCAAATTAGACTCTATTTCAAATTTCATGGCCATCAGTCATTCAGAAGAGATTCGTCAATTCGTCAATTCGTCAAGTCAATTTTGTTGACGAATTGACGAAAAAAAATATGATTATGTTTTCTGAGTCCTATGATTAAAACTAACTCTTGTGATGAAGAATCTAGTAGAAACTGGAGAGACAATCCCTTGTTTATTATATTTTGGAATGCTTCTTTCTTTATATTGTTAGTACAATATAAATCAGACCAGTTATCAGAATAGATATGTACCTCAGCGAGCTTAATCCATACCGCAACATCCCTTTGTAACTTTGCTTACTGATTGTATTGCAACCACATTACTCTTAAGTAGTGGTAACAAGTTGAACTTTATATTTGTTCAAATGGAGGGGTTCTCTTTGCCAAACATTTGATATACAACCTTATTACAGTGGGTTCACTAATGAAAACAATACCAATTTCGTCTACACTGTACGGATGTGAGCTATTGCATTCTATGTCTATTTTAGATATCCAGAACGTTGCAAACTTTGGTAATTATGTAGCAAACAATCACAGCATTTGCAGCACAGTAGAACACGTACTAGATGAGGTATTTAGTCTGCTAGTTCGGTACAACATACAATGTGAAATTGACAAACGCAAAACAAATTTCCTTCAAAGACTGTAAAATGCCTACGAATTGTCTCACTAACCAGCTTTTCACTTATCGTCTAAATTGGTTTAAAGCAATTCAATGTACTCGACAAAAATGTTTTTGTATTGCAAACATATGTTAACTGAAAGTTTTTAAGGTCGTTGAACGGAAGTTTGAATGCGAGCGTCAGGAAAGAATGAACCGAGAGAGAGAGAGAGAGAGGAGAGAGAGAGAGAGAGAGAGAGAGAGAGAGAGAGAGAGAGAGAGAGAGAGAGAGAGAGAGAGAGAGATGAGAGAGAGAGAGAGAGAGAGAGAGAGAGAGAGAGGAGAGAGAGAGAGAGAGAGAGAGAGAGAGAGAGAGAGAGAGAGAGAAAATAATTAATGTCAGTATATGAGATGCACCGTAGCTGAACTTAACTAAATGCATTTGTTGATAATAACTTCCCACCAAAGAAACGCTTGACCGAAACGAAGAGAAAAGCGTTCATAGGGAAGGGGATGCAAAACACGTGCAGAAATATACCCACATCAACATATCTCAACAAATAATATATACAATATTACAAAAGCACAAAAACAAACAAAACAAACAAGACATAAAATAATAACGAGCGCAGCTCGTTCTTAGGTATTACCTTTATTAGAGGAAATTTCCTATAATCAGTATGGAAAAAATGTGGGTGCAAAATTTTACTATGGCCCTGCTCGTGAAATTCCAAGTAAAATTACATAGAACAAAGCAGGGAACCATGACCGACAATTATCCACATCCGGTGACGTCATATTCAGCCGGTACCCGAGATAACTAGAACAACTGTGCTGTTTAGATTAAAGGCTGACAACCGTAACGTAAACGGCTGCGAGTTTCTTTGCGTGAGGTAAGAATTTTTATCGCTCTCGTTTCCCATTGAATAACATAAATTTTATTTTGGCGTTGGTATAAAATCAAGCTGTAGTGTGAATCTGAGAATCAGCGATGGGTTGTATTGACGTATGTTCTGTCGATGGACTATTTTGGTTTCACTGTCTGACTAAGATGCTCTTAAGGGTAAATTTGTTTCACCCTCAATGCTACGCAGACTTCGCTGAAGTCGTATGCCCTTCTGACAAAAACTCCTTCGGACTGTCAAAGATCAATGCAATAATTGGCTGAACATATCGGTTACACGAAACACCCTGTGACCCAAATCAGAGACATGTATATTTATGTCTTTACCCAATTACACCAACACAGAGTTGAATCACAGGGACGTGCTCCTGTATGTCTAAATTTATGCATAGGGTAATATTCTGTTCTTGATCACACAGGAGCACCTGGTTAAAATTTCGGAATCGCTACGGCCATTATACCCCATTCAGAACTAATGCGACCACTAAAACCGCACATTTATAAGAAGAAAAAGTAAATCTATTCTTAGAAGTGTTCTTGGAAGTCCTCAAGTGCAGATTGTTGACACATTTTGTGACGCAATAGGCTAGCTTACGTTTCTGCTGCATGACATCCACTCCATTTTTTTAGTGGTGAAACATTGCAATGTGGACGGAATATTTCTGAATAATGGCTATTTAGTTAAAACTAACATCTTTTCAGACTAAGTGAACCCAAGATGAAACGTCCCCAGTGAATTCAAGAGCCGAAACGGATTTATATGGGCATGACTTTTCCTGTGTGCTCTTAACAAAATTAAAAATTATTTTCACATGTATAAAAGGATGTGTCAGTTATCGAAATTAAATCTTAACAAGGCACATTGCAGATCAGGATCACTGCGATGCTCTAAAGGAACCGACCCTGCGGCAAAATATGATTCAAGTAAGTAGCATTGCACATTGTCACTAATTTGACCTTTTATCATATATAAATGACCGAGCTCCGGTAGCGAAGCGGGCTGTCAATCCAGGGGTTGTGAGTTTGAATCCCAGCTCGACCAACATTAATTCCGACGTTTGACAAAAGTAATTGTGACTTGCGTCATTCGTCTTTCACCAATGGTCTGTTTAATAGTCTAAGTGGAAAAGCAGCCTGTTGTGCGGTGTACTGGAGTGGGAAAACCAGAAAATGCATGAGTAGGTGAACTGGTCGCCGTGATATGACTGAAAAATTGTTGAAAACTGCCTTAATGGCTCCTTTTTTTCCGAACATAAGTGGGGAGTTGGCCCCTTTGAAAAAAAAATCATAGAAGCAACTCTGCCCAAATATTGGCCTAACAAATGTCAAATGCAGTGCATAGAAATACAAATATTCACTGGAATCCTCATAATCTACCAAATTCTGAAAAAATCCCCCAAATATTTACTGAATTCGAAGCGGTGAAGGCTGGGATTTTCTACACAAATGGCGTAAGAAGTGGTTGTATATCAAGGACATGGAGTGTGATTAAAATAAGATTTAAGCTAAAATAGATAAGTTTAAAGTAATTGGTTTAAATGAATAATCCAGATAAGATAAGACTGCACAGAGGTACAACCTGATCTAAATCAAAACTTGAAAACTATTCTCAGAGCCCAAAGCTTGGCTTTCTGACATAACTAATATACATGTTTATTCTCATAGATCTGTTTTTTAATTAATTTATCATCTTATTTTATTTAAAGACATTTATCATCTTATTTTATTAAAAGTCACTCTTATTTGCAGTTATTGTCATGTATTAAAACAGCAGTCAATGATTATTGATATTAGCATCAAGTTTGATTTTAAAACACAGAATGGATTAAGAACATCCCATATAATCATGGAATAACAGCTATTAGGTCGATTACTGGAGAGGAAATTCATATATATATAGGTAGTTATATATAGGCAGTTAGTGATATACCCTTTGGTCATTGGTACCTGTCAATACAATGAAAAATGCATGCATCTTTGACTGTGGGGTAATATTCTTTCCTGCATACACATCAAAACAGTAAATGGATTGAGAGCAACCTGTACAATCATGGAATTACAGCTGTTATGTCGAAAATGGGAGAGGAAGTTCATATATAATAGGCAGTTAGTGATATACCCTTTGGTCATTCGTGCCTGTCAAAACAATGAAAATTGCATGCATCTTTAACTGTGGGATAATATAACTTCCTGCATCAACACTAAACAATGGAATAGATTGAGAGCAACGCATACAATGATGGAAGTACAGCTGTTTTGAGGATGACTGGAGAAGAAATTCAGCTGATTACATATAATACTAATGGATTAATACAAGGTAATGTTTATAAACAGATAAGTATATATCAAATTCAAATAAAGTCCTGTTCTTTGATTGCACAGTTTGTGTTTTTCATGATCACAGTTTGTCTGATGTCCTTCGTTCACACGGCATCATCAATTGCCTTGTGAACACTCTACAGGCAACATTTTACAACATCCAATATGAATGCAAGTTTAGCAGTAGTTCATCTCCAACAAATCTTGGACCTGTGAGGTGAAAATTTAGGTCACAATATCAATTTGATGGAATATATATATTGTAAACACTCTGGAGGCCTTATTTAACTTGGTCATATGAGGTCAAAAACTGGGTCATAAGTTCAAATTGAAGGAAAATCTTGTTAACACTGGAGGCTGCATATTTATCTTTAGCATGTTGAAATTTTGTAAGAATTATGGTCTTGATGTCATTTTGGAGAAAGGCTAAGTTCAATTTTTGGGTCATATCCGGTCATAAACTAGGTCACATCACCAATCTGAAGGAAAATCTTGTTTACAGTCTAGAAACCACACTTTTACTTCAGCAGCTTGAAACTTTGTCAGAATGTTTGTCTTAACAATACATAGGCCTAGTAAAAAAAAAAGGTCATGGTGGGTCAAAAATTAGGTCACAAGAGCAAATTGAAGGCATATTTTGTAAACAATCAGACATTTTGAATGCTGCATTTTTAATTTTAGCATGTTGACATTTTGTCATAATTGGTGTTATGGTCAAATCTAGGCTAAATTCAATTAAAGATCATGTTGGATAAAAAAAAACAAGGTCACTAGGAAACATTTGAGAACAATCTTGTAAAGACTCTTGACCTCAATGTTTGCTTCAGTATTTTGAAACTTTGTCAGAATGTTTGTCCTGAGGATAGCTAGGCCAAGTTCAAATATGTGTCATTTCGGATCAAACATAAGGTCATTAGACCATATTTAAGGAAAATGTTGTTAACACTCTGAAAGCTTTTCATTTAATGTTAGCATGTTGAAACTTTGAAAGATGGTTGTTTTGAACATTGCTATAGACCTGTCTGAAACTATGTCACAAGGCCAAATTGAAGGATATCTTGTTAAGACTATTAATATGTTTGAATTTACTGTATTATATATGTGATTGCTTATGTGATGAAGTGAATGTTTAAATGTTTGATGATTTGACTTTGCACCAAAAGATAAAGTAGGGATAATGTACAATAACGGTCCCAGTTCCGACAGCTTGTAACATATTCCTTAATCATGGTAGTCGTATACCTACAGCTTAGACCCATTACAGGCGCTGTGCTCGTGACGAGGCTTTGCCTTTTTCATATTACTGACAGTATGTATTTAACCCGGTACAAAGTACTTGTAACTATTCCATACATTATGTAGAAATAGTACCACATGTTTGTAAAACATATCATAATTTTTAAGCAGTACGCTGTTCAAGTTCGGATTCAAACCGAATAGAGCTTCAACATACTCCTTACCATTCAAAGAATCTAGCATATTGAAAGTACTACTACCAAATTTGACATAAGTTATTTGTTGAAAGGAATACATAAAAACAGTTAATCAGAATATGCTCAGTCAAACTTGTTTTAATATCACTATTTCCACACCGTGAGCAGTGGGAGAAATCAGTGCATGCCGTGTATGCAATTATTTGGGCGATAGAAAAACGTAACATATTCGGATTACGTTTAGCGTAGTCCCACACTGGATTAGCATATAACTGATACTGTAGTTTTCTGTATAAGACAAACTGAAGACGTTTTAACATTCCATTCTTCTATATAGTAGTTACGAAGCTTTGTATTAATACAATGTTTCCAAAAATATCTACTAGGAAAACCGCCATATGCTAAATAGTCTTCCAAGCTATTGTAAATATTATATTTATGTAGCAGAGAAACAACATCTGAAATAAACCCAAAATCGGAAGACCCATTCTTAAACAAACTAAGACGCAATAAAAACCAAACGTTTGGCAGTGCAGTCCCAATCGACACACTATGCAGAAAGCTATTAGCTAGAACCTGTGTATGAAGAGATTCAACAGAACAAGAATGTGCTGTGATGTTTGTCAACATTTATTTTGGTGTGTTTTATACGTTGCAAACATCACGGCTCATTGTATGTTATCCTTATGGTGAAATTCAAATGACAACCAATTGACGAACTTGATGAAGCTCTTTTGAATACGTTCAGATTCAGTTTCTAAAAAACAGAAATAAAGTTTTTAGAAAAATATTGTTTTCGTCAATTCGTCAACAAAATTGACGTGTTGACGAATTGACGAAGCTCTTCTGATTGACTGATCGCCATGAAACATGAAATAGGGCCTAATTTGCATCCAATAAGTCCAGATACATTATCTAAAGGAAAGAAATAAAGTTTTTAGAAAAATATTTTTTTCGTCAATTTCAACTATATTGACGAGTTGACGAATTGACGAACTGGACGAAGCTCTTCTGATTGACTGATCGCCATGAAACATGAAATAGGGTCTAATTTGCATTCAATACGTCCAGATACATTATCTAAAGGAAAGAAATAAAGTTTTAGAAAAATACTTTTTTCGTCAACTTCGTCAACTAAATTGACGAGTTGACGAATTGACGAAGCTCTTCTGATTGACTGATCGCCATAACACACGAAATAGGGCCTAGTTTGCATTCAATACGTCCAGATACATTATCTAAAGGAAAGAAATAAAGTTTTAGAAAAATACTTTTTTCGTCAACTTCGTCAACAAAATTGACGAGTTGACGAACTTGACGAAGCTCTTCTGATTGACTGATCTTCATGGGATAATATTTGTATTGAATAAATATCTATTTTAGTCATCACACTAATTCACTGATTTGAAATTGGGATTTAGTTATATACATATTTATGAAGGTCCGTGAAGTTAGGTTGACGAGTGACGAATTGACGAGTGACGAACTGTGACATATTTTTAGGTCCGTGAAATTAGGTTGACGAGTGACGAATTGACGAGTGACGAACTGTGACATTTTTTCTAGAAACTTTATTTATTTATTTTAGATAATGTATCTGGACGTATTAAATGCAAATTAGGCCCTATTTCATGTTTCATGGCGATCAGTCAATCAGAAGAGCTTCGTCAAGTTCGTCAACTCGTCAATTTTGTTGACGAAATTGACGATTTTTTTTTTTTCTAAAACTTGATTTCTTTCCTTTAGATAATGTATCTAGACGTATTGAATGCAAACTAAGCTCTATTTGGTGTTTCATGGCGATCAGTCAATCAGAAGAGCTTCGTCAATTCGTCAACTCGTCAATTTAGTTTTCGAAATTGACAAAAAGAATAATCTAAAAACTTTATTTCTTTCCTTTAGATAAGTATCTAGACGAAGTGCAAATTAGACCCTATTTCATGTTTCGTGGCGATCAGTCAATCAGAAGAGCTTCGTCAAGTTCGTCAATTCGTCAACTTGTCAATACAGTTGACGAAATTGACGAATCTTTTTCATGTTTCATGGCGATCAGTCAAACAGAAGAGCTTCTTCATGTTCGTCAATTCGTCAACTTTTCAAAAAAGTTGACGAAATTGACGAACAAAATAATTTTCTAAAAACTTTATTTCTTTCCTTTAGATAAGTATCTGGACGTATTGAATGCTTATTTTTATTTATTTTTAGATCAACTGAACTGAAGACTTAAGTCTGTCTTTCTGAATCGTGGGTGTATTTTCAATGGTAAAATGACTTCAATTGCACAACTGCTTATAATCAATAACGATGAACGTCTGTTTTAGAGACCTTTTATAATTAAAACATTCACAACTCCGTAGTCAATAAAAATGTAATTTATGATTATGTTAACTTGGCTCCTGTTTTTTTATATGCCTCGCAATTGTTTACTATAGCATCAGCTTCAATTATTTAAGTGCTGTTAATTAATCCTTTCCAATATACAACAACTCTGCAATAGACGACTTTGGAAACACATAGGCGAATAAAATTATTAAATTTCTTTAAATTATAGTATAATAATCGAATAGATTTGAAAATATTGCGGCAACAGAATACATTGCGCAAAATAAGACCAATTTCTCCCTTGCGCACAATGTTTTCAAAAGTCGTCTGCTGCATATGCAGTAATAAAAAGATGGGTTGCAAATTCATTATAGATATGCAGGATGCGGGTAAATGCGTAAATATATGGGACAATGTGTTTAAGTCCAATTATCGTAAAATCTTAAAAATAGTTCGGAAAAATGAGACTTATATGAATAAAAATTAAATAAGGTAAAACACTAGGCATATATATACTTAAATATGTTTTATTATGAATTATATTATTTAAGATTCTTATACAGCCTTATGTATTGGGTGCGGTATATATTCGAGTTCCTTTAACAAATTGTTAAAAATTGAAAATAATTGAAATTGTTATTTTTATTTTTAACAATCGAACAATCTTAAGTCACATCATTAATCAGAGACATATTTAATTATAAATTAATTTATAAGGAAATGTAAATCGTCTGAATCTGAATCGAGAAAGCTGACCTGTGGCGCAGATGTAATATCTTCAATATCGGTAATATCTCTTAATCGTGTTGAAAAATATATACAGTGTATAATTAGACACAATACACACACGACAAACCAATTAATATATGTCCCAGTAAAAATAATCCGATAACACTCGGTAAACATCGGGAGCTTTCGCTAGCAATCACGGAAACCTATATTTACGCTGAGAAGTTAGTAGTACTTATATAAAATGTTAAAAAGGACCATTATTTTATTACTTTATTGTAATAAAATATATGTCAAATAAAAGGTAAATGAATTTTCTACATTATGACGTAAGTGCCCTGTAAATGTTTTATTTCTAAAAAAAGATATTCACTGAAGAACGTGTAAAAATTAGCGGAAAAAGACCGTTTACTTAACGGTTTTTATGTAATAAAGAGGGAAATTAGAGTGACTGTATTCAAAGTTAAAAAGGCCAAATAATTATTAATATAAAACAAATAAAAAAATATATTTATATTCAGGAGATATTTTTCTTGAAAACTTGATAAGTGCCTTTTTAAATTTTTGCAAAATAGAATTGTTATTGAGTAAAAACTAAAAAGTTGCCCTATAACTCCATGTAATTTTAGTTATCGATTTTTGACAATGTCTGATTCTCATAGTTGGATATGTTTAACAAATTATGTTTGGCTAATTTATAGCTTCGTAATCGTTATCTCAAATTATGCAGGTTTACGTTTCCGTTTTAACAGAAGACGATACATCAAATTCTTATCAGTATAATAGTTATCTCCTTAATATTATGTATACTTTTGAGGGAAGTGTTTTAAAAAGAAACTCATTTGTCCTTTTTTCTTATCGCTGAATTAAAAAAGAAGTGATAAATATATTATAATGTTCATATTTATTCCATTTCCCACATCAACACCCAAATTGATGACCTGCATCGTCTAGTAAATGAAATAACTGTCAAAAGGAGAAATTGTTTTTGTTTTTCTTGTTAACAATGACTAATTTCTCCTTACTCAGCAATGTTTCTCAACTCTACCGGTTAATAAATTTGCATTTGTGGAGATGTTCCATATATTTGTAAACTCAATTTTACAGTCTTCTTTCAAAAGTTTGATGCATGTGGGAAAGGGCTAAACGTGTATGTTAATACTGCATTAGCTGGTGCAACCTCAATTTTCCGGGTACTGGTTTTATTGGTTGTTCTTTGATTTAAGATTCGTGATGGTCTATGTCTAAGGGGTTTTGCGTCAGTTTTATCTGTTTCATTAGCATCACCCAGATTTGACTCTTCAGTACGGCGCCAATTCCATCTGGCGAACCTTTGTCATGTCCGGTCTCATGGACATTCTAATTAACAGTCTTTTATACTATTTCCAATGGTAACTTTGTACATAAATAAAAGTTGTCTTTGCTGCGATATTGGGTTGTTTGTCCGGCGCTTAGGACAAACAAACTTGCAACAGAAGGTGTGTTCCTTTTCAAATTGCAGCACTGGTTTCATATGACCCTATATACCAGAATGACCATGCTTCAGATTATCTAATATAGAGCAAACTGGGATATTTGTTTTGATCGTGTATAATTATAATTCCGTTATGCAATCTGATTTTTCGCTGGGATGCACCGAAGTGCATACTCTGTATTTCAGTGCTGTACCTACTTGCATGCATACTATAGTCTGGGAAGTATGTATACATGCAAAATGTCTTCATCCTTTAATTTTTCTCTTAGTCCACGCATAACTTAAAACTGGTGCTTAATGTTACACAAATGTTTGCAGCATTTTGCCATTTCTTCCTGTATCTCATCAGTTCGTTGCGTTAATGTTTCTTTTCTGATCTCATTCACAGTTACACTTACCATCTTCATTTCAGTACTTTGTTCGCTGCTAGATCGTTAAGTCTTTTCCCTTTTCTTTGTCTTCCACTCATACCACTCCACTATGTACCCTTATCAAACACCCAAACTCCAACTCTTTTTCAGGAACATGACTCGCACGCTATGTACATCCAGTCTTTATTGCTTATTCTACAGGTAATTTTCGCGGCTAGCTCATCTAATTATTTACTATCTATCATGTTCATCTGTTTAAGCTTCTGAACATTGAACAAAATGTTTTTATGACGCTTACACAGGTATGATTCGCGGTCATCAGCATTGGCAGACCTGATGTAATAGGGCTTAAGCCTACCGAAAAAACGAATAAGACAACTTTCTGTCGGTGCCTTTTGCAAGGCATTTTAAATGTTTTGCTTTTTCATTGTATCACTCAGAAAATGTATCTGATGCTTTACCCTGTTTTTGTTCTAGTCGACTTTGTCCAGCTGTGATCCTAGTATTATCCTCACGACAAAGGTAGCTTTCAATCCAAGTATTCAGTTTCTGAATGAATCCATTTGATGTTTGTTCTTTCATTTTTTTCCAATAATTTTGAATAAAAGGATCTGACCAGTAATTGCTTTGTTTTCTCTCACTTTGTATTTCTGCACTATTTCTTGGACCAAAATGTTATGGAATAAAAGACAGCTTCTAACGAAATCATTCACTTTCTGTCCTCTTAATAGTATCTACGATTTTGTTCTTGGAGATTCAAAATTCCTTTCCTTTAATGAATGCCGGTACATTTTTGTCCTGTACATGCCAGCTCGCCTCTTCTGCTTGCGAACTTCTTGTCTAACTCTTTGCCTACATACATTCGCCCGAAACTTCAATTTTAAGGGAAATGGCACACAATGTATATATCTCTACTGTTGCATTTCTCTTTCTCTTTCTTTCATACTGTTTTCTTATTTTCCAATTTTGCCATATTCTGTATTAATTTGATATATCCCTTTGCTTTTCGCGTTTTATATCTTTCCCTTTCTGTTTGTAAGTAAACTCTATATTCTGCTTCACCTTTTTTCTTCCTTTGCTTGTACAATCTTGCACTTTCTGCTCGACTTTTTATTCAATTGATTAATAATTATTCAATCAATTATTAATTATTCATTTATTTATTCATTTTTTTTATTTATCTTTAAAATTAGATGTACACCATTTAGCTGCCATATTTGTTAACATGTATAAAAGTACAGTCTCAATCGTAACTGAATAATGTGTTATAGAAGTGACAGTCACGGTAGTGACACATTTCATATTTATAAGTGGTATAAGTGACAAAAATATGGCATGAGTGGTAGTAGACATGATTTATTTGCACCCAGGCAGGTCTCAACAAAGGCTGTGCTGAAATACTTTCAAACATAATTAAAAATACAATCATAAATCATTGTACGGAAAGGACTTATAACCATACGGTCAGTGACTAACTAATCCAAAGGATAAACAAATGACATCATGTATGACGTAATAAAATATGCCTCATATATCAGTCAGAAAATGATATTAAGTATAAATGTTACGCTAGTGATATGAGTAAAAGGGACCATGATTTTGTGTCATATTATAGAAATACTGAGATGATTAAATCACAGATAAACATTTATATGATATATTTTGCTGATTATAATAACATTTAGAGACACAATCTATCAGATATAACTTTTCACAAATTGTGTAATTAAGTTAGGGATATTTACTTTTGTTGCATGTCGTCTCTTTCGTAGGCACATTTTTTTTCCATTTCAAATGTCCTAAAAGAACTACACTGTGACCGTCATTTGTAACAAGACCTATTATGATATAATTTAGCGATGTTTTGGAATTATTATGAACATTTTGCATTTTGCAGCCAAAAATAAGTTACGGACAGACAATATACACTATTGGTAGAATGAAGCTACTACTGCTGAATAAGTTCCAGAAGAGTTTTGTACCTACTGGTAAAAAACACACCTTTTTTTCCCGTGGAAATGAGTGTTAACCTTCACCAGAAATAATTAACATGTGGCAATAAATTAAGATTCCTTGTAAATATGTATAAAATGCACTGTTCAGAACTGTTTGATTTGTCCTAATGAGGACTATGATTTTGAACCTGTTGTTTTTACCCGCCGTGTTGGTATTATTAAACAAAACCAGTCTAGAATGGTATTTGTCAAATTTTTGTTAAGTTACAAGCTTGCCATTTTTAGAGTCCGAGATGTTTTACGTCGTAAAATTATTAAGGTTTCTAATGCACTTGCGAGTATAGAAAGAGAAAAGCCAAACAAAACCTTCATGCTTGTGGTTTAAAGGGTTATTTTAAAAGTGGCATACTTCAAATGTTGCAGGATCAAGATGGCTCTGGAACTAAGCAGAGAAGACACGTGCAAAGGGCTGGCCGCAGGCTAGCTCCTGATTACTCACGTATTGGTAGCTCTTGTAACAGTAGTTATGCGGATGCATTGGCTTCTACTTCCGACAATCAGACAAAAATGGCATAAGGGTGGTCAAGGCCCGCCAATTGTGCGTGTCAACGTCAAGCAAACGGTAGCTATACTATCATGGAATATTTGTGGTTTGACCGATAAAATGAACAATGAATATTTGAACTATATACAGAAACACGATGCTGTCTGTTTACAAGAAACATGGATACCATCCTTTGATAAACATGCCATTAGTTTACCTGATAACCATTTTTTAGTTTGTTCTTCTAAAGTTTCAACTTGAGTCGGTATAAATCTTGGAGGTGTTGTCGTATTAATAATATAACATCTTTGCCAATATGTTCAAAGAATAGAGCTCGACTTTAGATATGGTATTGCTTTATCTTTTAACTAAAATGTATTTAATTCGGATTAAAATGTATTACTTATAACCGTATATTTCCCCCGAGAAAAATCTAACTTTTATCAGGATGAAACAGTCATGATAATTCGTGCAAAATATTGAAATCTCAAAAAAACAAAGCATTAAGATTTTTTCGTAACAATAAAACGGACGAAAAAATAATTATAACGCAACTTGTAAATATAACAAAGAAGCATCCAGAAAAGGATGTTTTGCTGAACTAGATGGTAGCATTAGAGATTCTAAAACAAGGTATTTTCTTTTATTGAATTGCTTTATATATATAGGGATTTTGACCAAAAGAGTTACTTTTTTTGTTAATGCCTATAGTAAGCTTGGTGAACCTCAAGCATGTTTTCGACAGGGATACAGAACAATACATACTGCTTTTATTCCTCAGGCTCTTATAAGTATATGTTGCATTTGTATATTTCACAAAAGAGTTTGACTCTGTTAACAGATCGTATTTATCTATTGCGTTAAGAAAACATGTTTTGAGTGGAAGATTGTTTAAAGCTATAGATTTATATTTATAAACATGTTTTGAGAGGAAGATTGTTTAAAGCTATAGATTTATAGTTATAGTACTGTAAAAGCATGTGTTAGAGATAAAAGACTCTAACACATTATCTGATTCAGTCAACTGTCCTATTGGTTTAAGACAATATTGCAAACTAAGTCCTATTCTGTTTTTGTCTTTTCATTAATGAATAAGAATTTGTAATACGTGATTCTTGATCCAGGGAAATCCAAATTTATCCAGTTCTTACACAAATATCTTTTCGCATGTTTGCTGATTACATTGGTTTAATAAGTGATACTGTCGTTGACTTTCAGCGGCAATTAAATGCACTACGTTCGTACTGCACTGAGTCGCAAATGAAAGTCATCACGCATAAAACGAAGATAGTGGTATTTAAAAATGGTGGGCGAAAAGAATGTTGGTATAAGATAATAGTCAAATTGAAATTGTACAATATTTTATCTATGAAGGGGTATGTTTAGCAAGTTTAACTGTTTAGATGTCTGATTATATGGCTTGTAAATGTAAACAGGCATTGATGTCTTTGTTAAAAAGTTTGGAAAATGTTTTACCATTGTCATATCAAACGTTTTTCAAACTGTTTGATACTAAAATAAGTCCTATATTACTATATGGCTCAGCCATTTCGGGTCTTGCTAAAATGGAATCTACAGAAAGGGTACAATTGCTGGCGTGTAAGCGTTTATATAAATGCTCCGTTTAAATATGTAAATATGTTATATTTGGAGACAGTGGAAGATATCCTTTATACATTGAAGCCTCAAAACAAATGTATTAAATACTGGTTAAATATAACTGTTATGTCAAATGAACAATATGTAAACAAATGTTTGTTTATGCTTAAATTGGTAGATGAAAACGGATATAATAATTGGGTAATAAAAGACTTGTCGAAGTAATTAAATAAATAAAATACCGAATCGAGGCAGAGTTCTACACACAGCCTCCTATGTGGTGTCTAGAAAATTGATGCAAAATAGCGTCTCATGTCAAAATTAAGTTATGATTTTGGAGTCAATAGAGGCCAAGTACAGAAAGCAGATAACGGGAAAAGCATTGTTAAAAATCATAGAAAGAACATAATGGCCAAGAAAGTGAGAGATTTTCTCGATCGCGATGATAATATTTCATGTCTACGCGGAAAGAGAGATAGTAACAAGACAAAGCCTGAAGCGAAGCAAATTACAGTTTTGATTGATTATATATATATAATCTTCATTTTAAATTCAAAGCAGAAACCCCAGGAGTTATTTCACTTAATGTAAAAGGGCTGAAGATCATTACTACTGAAAATCCTGATCAGATGATAAGGCAATATTCTGATGAAGATATTGTTAATACAATTCAAAACTGCAGCACCGATACAATTAATCAAGTTTTCGCAATGAAAGAGAAGAGAAGTTTAACATAAAGGTATATTTACAAAACGTATGTTAATTGCAGAGGAAGAGTTGCCTTAACACGAATGTATTGAAAACTTTAAACATGACCTGATTGAATTCAGAGATCACACGTCAATAGTTTTAAAAATCCCAGTGAGAACATGTACATCGTTAGAACGAGCGATTACCACCAATTCATGCAATTTGCCAAGTGGATTTCGCTGAATATTATGCATGTGGTTATGCTGATGAAATTTGAACGTCTGACTTTGATAAATGTTCAATCCCACTACACCCAGTTGTGTAATGTACGAGAAACCTTGAACGTTATAAATCCTTAATTTACGTATCAGATACTCAGTGTACGCATTTATAAAGAAAATTACTGAACGAATAAAGTATGAACATCCGATGTGTTCACTATATTACTGATTCACCCACATCGCAATGTAGGAACACAATTGCAATGTACCTTGTGGCAAATCATATTTTTTTACAGATTTTAGGTTTTGAGGAGCGGGTCATGGGAAAGGACTATACGATGTTTTTAATTTTACCACACCTTTACAATTATCCTTTGGCTTTCAAATTAAAGCATTTAATCGATGTATTGCATCATCACTTTCTTTAACTAGTATATGCATGAACTCAAAAATTTCAAAACAATTGATCTAGGGAAATGCGCATATAGATGAAAAATCGCGTTGCGAACATGTGCTGCTTCGTTCTTAAAAATTATTATATTATCACAAATTAATGCGATAATCTACATCTACAAATTTGGCCTTCTGCAAATATCGCTAGTTGCATAATACAACATTGTTACGCCTTTTATTTCAGTGAATAGAGAATACATAAAATATAGAATAAAGAAAGACATCAGGTTTTTGATGTTTGAAAACATTTTGAGGAAAGGAGAAATTTACCAAAATGACTAATTTCTGTCTTTGCCATAGTAGGATGTGGGTAGTCTCGCGTTCGATCCCCGACTTGGTCATATAACTGTACTGGATTTTCGTCCTTGAGGCTCAGGTTTTTAGGATTAGCTTAATGACGGACTCGCTGGTGTCAGGATAAATGGCCAGTGGTAGGATGGGTCACCCTATTATCGGTGTACTTGCGTTTTTTAAAAGAAAATAATAATAAAGCAAACTTAACTGTAAATTATATCCAGTGTCACTCGTTCCTTTATATGTCTCTTATTCATAAACTCACACAAAAGAAATCATTCACTCCTGTGGAATTTCCAAAAATTGTGTTTTTAGGCGGCCATTTTGGAAATTGACTTCAAATGAGACAATCACTCACCGGGGTAATTACACAAAACATTAGTATGGTGGTCCTGTCGTATCAATTATTTACAAGATTGTGATATTTTCAGTATTAATTTGATAAATATTCTTATTGGCACAATTTAATCATATTTTCCAAATATGACTACTTTCTTTGTTAATTTTTAGTCTTTATAATAGCATCCTTAATATTAGTAACACAGTATATGATTTAGAAGTCTAAAAATAGCATATGTTCAAATTTATAACCACCACCCCAAACATATAGGCCAAAAAAACAAAAATAATTTTTTAAAAGTTTGGTCCTTAATTTCTTCCATGTTTTCTATAGTCGCGAAAACTTCACGAAATGTAATCATGTGACTTCAAATTCCTATGATGTCGTAAGCAGTTTTAAAAT
Organism: Serripes groenlandicus; assembly: GCA_031761405.1. Lineage (NCBI taxonomy): Eukaryota > Metazoa > Mollusca > Bivalvia > Cardiida > Cardiidae > Serripes > Serripes groenlandicus. The sequence continues at coordinate 39,055 of JASEVX010000319.1, read as the reverse complement.
AGGCAACATGTTCAAATGTGAAAGAAAATATCAACAACAAGTTTTCTTCTAAATAATGACGTTTTTAATATTGCTAACGATTATGAAATGTCTTAATTTCCGATAAAATTGATTTAAAAATAAATAAAATAGTAACGTTTGAAAGTCGGCATAACAGGGTTCCTGATGGAATTACATAACTAACTATATGCAGCAGACACTTTTTTCAAACAAATAAAGCAACTTCCAATTTTGCCACATAAATTTCAGTAAGTATATACCATGTGCACATCTGACAGCAACGTCACAACATTCTGAATAAAGTCTCGTTCAGAGCATTTTTTTGAATGCTCGCTAAGCTTAAACAGACAATCGAAGATGCTGCACTAAACACTTTCCCATATACAATAAATCTGCAGTAGACGACTTTGTAAACATCTGAACACAAATATGGAAACTCTCAATAAATGGAAGTATCGTTATTCAATAGAGTTGAAGACACCTTTGCTCATGATGAGCACATTTTGTTTTTACCAAAAGGTTTCCAAAAAAGCTGTAGATGCATCAAAATGCATTTAGAAGTAGGAAATGATAAAATAAGTCAGTGATCCGGTAATTATGCTTGTGTAGAGTCGTCCGGGACCCCGACACGGGTGAAGAAGATCTAGGGATCGAGCCACTGCCGCGACCATAACGAAGACTGTAAAATGGTAGTAATTGCTTTCTCTCCGTGGTGCGCAGGGTTGTTTTGGCTAGCATTACGTCTGACTCGCCGAAATGGGACGATGTCAAATTCAGTTCACCTCCGTATAGTAAATAGGCAGATCGCTTTCCTCCTTGTAATCCCTGTAGTACTTCTAATTTACCGAAGTAACACCGCGATTTTACTGAAATACTGTTTAAAGCGACGTTAAACACCATGTACACGCACTGATGCAGTATGTGTTTCCTGAGTTAAACACCATTTACACGCACAGATGTAGGATGTGTTTCCTGAGTTAAACACCATTTACACGCACAGATGCAGTATGTGTTTTCTGAGTTAAACAGCATATTGGAGGACTATAGCCTACACGTATATTACATAAAATGCTCACGACTTTTGAAACCATTTGTAGATAAACGAAAAATGTCTTTGATTTTATTATGAGCTATTTCTCCTTTTCTCCGAGCAACTGGCAGCTTTTTCACATAGACTGTTTACCCACTGGTGTAGGTTGAAGAACGATTTTTAAGCATTATTTTGTGTCAAACGTCAGAAGAATGTTTATTAGTCGCCGGGCAGAAGCCCGCGACTTCTATTTTTAATAGGTTTTCGGAAATCACATGGGAGGGGGGGGGGGGGATTTTTTTTTTTTAAATGTCTTGAACATATTACAATTGCGTTTGTTTAAAAACACTAAGTTATGACACATTTAAAATGAAATAAATATTCCGATGTTTTAAGTATGTGCAGTTTCTTTATTCTGACTTGCATAAAAACTACAAACGTCAGAAGAATGTTTATTAGTCGCCGGGCAGAAGCCCGCGACTTCTATTTTTAATAGGTTTTCGGAAATCACATGGGAGGGGGGGGGGGGGGGCATTTTTTTTTTTTAAATGTCTTGAACATATTACAATTGCGTTTGTTTAAAAACACTAAGTTATGACACATTTAAAATGAAATAAATATTCCGATGTTTTAAGTATGTGCAGTTTCTTTATTCTGACTTGCATAAAAACTACAAACCTTTACGTCGCACAGTCTATTTTTGTTACATACGCGCACCTGCTTGCAGAAGACTATCGATATGAAAATCACTTCGAATTCTCCTTTTAATAGATAAGTATCAACATAAACTGGTAACAGAAACAAAAATAAAAAATATTTTGTGAAAATATGTCTCAAATATAAGCCTGTTTATCGGTCGTGAACGTCGAAACGCCTTTTCCTCAGTACGTGACCTAGTTTCATATTGCCAGAATGTAAACAAAGCGAAGTAACCGGAATTAAAATGTAAACTTAGAAAAGTGACTTGTGACATACCTTATAATAACTATAGTTAGATTTATAGTGTTATAAATATCACTAACGTCATATTCAGTCTAACAAATCATCGGTCGATCTATAGTTTATAAATGTAGTATACTGTTTTAGGATGTGACTGATTGCTCTCTGCAAAGTTGAAAACACTGTTTCTAGACGGAATTAAAGTTCGATTAAAGATATACCTTCATCACTGCAATTCAATGGGTAATATGTATTAACTAGACAAGGGATAGTTTCAGAGTTCGTTAATAAACGATAATATCCACCATCACCGTAGTCAGTATTAACCCATTTCCACATACAACAATTCTGCAACAGACAACTTTGTAAACATAGAAGGAAAAATATAGAAAATCTCTTTAAATGTAATAATGGAATAGAGTTGAAAACATCGTGAAAAAAGGAAAGATTGCTCATTATTAGCAAGATCTCATTTTAAAACAATGTTTTCAAAAGCCGTCTGCTGAAGAGAAGTAAGAAATCGTCTGTATATTGGAAAGTGTTCAAAGAGACATACCTAATAATAGCGTTATAAATATAACTTGCGTCATATTCAGTCTGGCCAATCACGAATCATTCAACTGTTTCTAATTGGTAGTATAATGTTTCAGGATGTGACTCTTCAGTGACTTTATTTCTGTCAGGTAAAACGGTTCTTTCTGACCATCAAATGCGCTGAGCTCAACGAAAATAGACACGACTTAATACAATCATGTTGGATATATATTTACACGTACAAACGCACGCTGCATATTATAGGTGTGTTGTTTGTTTAACTTATAAATGGCCTACGACTCAGAGCCATACCAGACTACCAGGATGCGCAAGGTCATTATCGCTCTACACTCGACGTAAATGTGTTATGGTTGTTTTCTTGTTGCTTGGTAGGAGAATATTCAAATATCAAGTGAGTTAATCCAATAAAAAAAAACTATCTTCAGAGGCGTTTAGATCTATGGCACAAACGATCAGATTGCACAGATATGTGTGTTTCCGTTGGAAAAGGGTACACGTATGCATTGCTGAACACGGTAGAATCAGATCACACTGTCCAGCTACTAATCTGATCAGGATACAGATAGAAAGATATTATTTATTTTGTAACGTAAACTCTACATCATTTCTAATTACATTCAAACAACTATATATACATATTTAAACAAAGTCATGAAAGAGCTGTACATTCGATATAACACATATTATACTAAGATAAACAACACATAGATATTTACAAATGTAAACTATATACTTTTTAATTTTTAATGCATTGTAAAAATGTTAAATCATGGTTAATGTCAAATTAATTTCTATGTATAAAAGTAATTTATATATAAAAAGTTAGGATCTTTTAACACGCTTCTATAATCTATAAATGTAGATGTTGACAAGATTGAGCGGATGCACAGTCTGATCTATGGAACATTGTTCACAAAAGTCATATTGTACCTTTTCCTATGGAGGACTCACTTCGCCTTTATTAGTCAAATGTTCCTAAATATACTCCCGGAAATCTTGTACGACTGGATAACAGGCAGGGAACATCCTGATCAGACTGCGCGAAGGTGCCGACTGATCTGGTTCTCCGTTGTTCGCAGGTTCCGAAAGACCATGTTCGTATTTCCAACTTGCATTAACTAACTTCAAACTAAGAAAGGTACTCGACGACAGTTCACTTATTCATCATCCCTTGGTAAACACACTAGTACAAAGCTAGTTAATGTGCGTTACTCAATTTTTCAAGAACGGTAACTCTCACCGTCCCTTATAAATCGCGGTGTTGTTGGTCAGGTTGAAAATGTGCGTCACCTACAAACATAGTAACTCTTTATGTCAATAATACGTTAACTGGGGATACTTTATACAAAAACAGACAAGTACTACCTATATTAACATTCTGTTATTGCTATTATACACATATTCATTGGCGAGGCATATTTTTATTGCACTGTCGGTAAGTCCGTCCGTCTCACTTGGTTTCCGCTCGATTACATGAGTTCCAAAGAGCCCAAAGTCTAACAATGTCATGGAATGATTTTTCTGATTGAGTTGATGACCCCTATTGTTTTTGAGGGCAGTGGGTCGACGGTCAATGCCACATTGTTCATAAAGTTCAAGAAACCTTTGACCCAGTCATGGGATGATTGCTCTACTTGTGTAGATGGCACATAATTTGTTGGTGGGGTGACAGGATCAAAGGTCAATGTCACAGGGGTAATATAAGTGAAGTTCGTTTCCGCTTATTAACTCAAGAACTGTTTGACCTAGAATCTTCAAACTTCATTAGATGAGGTATCTCTTCTAACAACTGCCCTGATATTTCTTTTCATAAACCAGACCGGACCAGAGAGACAGAAATCGTCGTATTCATGGTTGTGTTCTTATATATATGAACATACACTCAACTACACGTCGACAAGGTTTAGAAATTATTGGGTTAGAATGCATTTCTGAAGAAATGGTAACAACAAGTAAGCCGATTCTTTTTTAAGTGTTCTATCTCTAGCCTAATACAACAGCTTATAAAAAATGTCGAAACTAGGATATCCATTACAATTGCAGTGGACACCAGACTTAAGGATATAATAATTACTGTTGACTTCAACATCAATATGCTAAACCAGGCTACAGCTAAAACAAACATTATGTAACTTTACAGAACAATCTGCTTCTGCCATTGATATAACTCTCTCCCCCCCCCCATCCCCCACCCTCCACTCTCTTTTCGTCTCGCTCTCGCGCTCTCTCGCGCTCTCGCTATCTCGCTCTTTCGCTATCTCGCTCTTTCGCTCTCTCGCTCTTTCGCTCTCTCGCTCTTTCGCTCTCTCTCTCTCTCTCTCTCTCTCTCTCTCTCTCTCTCTCTCTCTCTCTCCCTCTCTCTCTCCCTCCCTCTCTCTCTCTCTACGCCTCTATCTCTCTCCCAATCCCCATATCTCTCTCTCTCTCTCTCTCTCTCTCTCTCTCTCTCTCTCTATCCCCTGTCTCTCTCTTTACCCTCTCCATCTCTCTCTGTATGTGTGTCTCTCTCTCTGTCTTCCTATCTATAGCTCTCTAACTCTCTATCTCTTTCTCTCTTTCTTTTAAGAAACCACTTGTAGGTTGATATATACAGTTGAGCTACAGCAGCCTAAGTTGGGAGTCGTGCATCTCCGTTTTGGTCCCACAGTAATCAAAGTTCTAAATTATTTGAATACTTTTAAAAGAGATCCACCAGATGAACATTCATAGGCAAACTGATTGGAACAATTACTCCTGATGCCACAGTGTGTTCAACTTAATTCAATAATCATACTTTCATCAACAGAGATATAATTTCAAAGTCGTCTGATGTAAATTTGTTATATATGGTAAAGGATTAATAGTATATATCAAACCTTGCTCTAAGATCATATTACGCGAAAAAACAGCCAAATATTCCCTTAATAAACTTTGTTTGGGTAGAAATGAATGTATTTCTTCACAAGATTGCATGAAATTGAGTTTAAATTCATTGTAAATGTGTATAGGATGTACGGGAAATGTATGATTTGATAATTTAAAGAATTTTAATCTTTGTTTAAAAGCGAAAGTAGAGTATGTGAAAAACCACTTTTGTCCCGTCTTGATTTCGTCCCAAAATGAGGGTTACCATTGTCACGGGATGAACTCTTTCTTTTATAATGCATGACCCCCCCCCCCCCTTTTCTTTGGAATATTTCAAAGCTTATATGCAACTCTGTTAAATGAAATACGGTGTTCTACATTAGAAACGCTTAGAAAGTGTTACAATGTAATGAACAATTAAGGTTTCCGTTGATTGTCCAAAAAATAGCTTTTTTACATTCGTAAGTCTGGTTTCTCTGGGTGATGCTTCAACCATACTGTAATGCATTTTAACTATATAGTCTTGGCTCGAAACATAATAAAGAATACATCAATATATATATACATGTATATATATCCTGATAAGACTGATAATACCCTGTTCAGCAATGCCTACTTGTACCTTTGCCCACAGAGAGAATGTTTGTCATCAGATCGTTTGTGCCATAAATCTAAACGTCTCTGAAGATATATTTAGTTGTTGATTGACTCAGTTGATATTGGAATATTCTCCTACCAAGTGTTAGGACATATAAATGTCGCTTCAAGAAAACAACCATAACGCATTTACGTCGAGTGTAGAGCGATAATGACCTTGCGCATCCTGGTAGTCTGAATCGTAGGCCATTTAGTAAATAAACACCCAACACACCTATGACATGTGCATTTTGACGTGTAAATATATACCTAACTTGATTAAAACTAAGTATTGTCTGTTCTCGTTTAGCACAGCTTAGTTGATGGACAGTAATGCAGGTAGTGTCTCATCCTGCATTTACCGAAGCGTACATATCAAGAACAAGGAAGACAACTTTAGAACGACCGATGATTGGATAGAATTGGTATGTCTCCGTTTATACTTATCACCCTGATGGCTTATATGTGCGTTATTAAACGAACTCTGATTAAGGAAAAGGTGTAATGCCGACGTCCTTTCAATTTATTTCTGCACATGCGAAATGACCCAGTAAACCAAAAACAAACGTAACAGTTTTGATTGAAAAACAGTTATTTTTCATTGATTGACATCGGTTAAAAGACATAATAATACAAGTGAAATTGCTTTGTTATGAACACGACAATATATACACGATGTGTCATTTTAGGCGTTTAATTTAAAGCGACTGAACTCCAGATACTCAACTGTCGAACAAAAATAAAATTTTAAATTTTAAGAAAATAAGTGTTGTTTTTGTATTTGGGGCATTAAAATATGATAACTGACATATTACATACCCCTATAATCGGTGAGATTTTCTTGTTTTCGATACTTTTTAAATCGCGAATTCTACCCTGTCAGTAACGGGGTAAGTTTTTAAATAACTTTCGATGCTTTTAATCTCATTCATCACGTGACTTGAAAAGTCGTCACGTGAATTGAAGAGTCATCACATGACCGATAGGACGCATGCACATTAAATGAAACATTTTTATACCATGAAGGTTTTATGCAAATTCACGAGGAGCTCATGCAATCACAAATAAATCTCTATGATTACTGTCGTTCGACTCCGCCAAACGTGTAAATTGTGTATAACTGTACACGCCTGTCAGAGTGAACCGTTATATAGTTATATCACGTGATCGTTGCAAGGTGCCCGTCTGAAGGATTCCGTGGTATTTTTTAAATAGGAAACCCCTTCATCTGGACAATTGAAAACGACTCAAGTTCACTTTATTGATAAATACCGATACATTTTCTACCCTGGTTTTACTTGGATAACATAAAGAATAACATTTAGGGCTAAGTCGATTTTTTTTTATCTTTTTTCGTGCCATCTGGATTTCAGTCGCTTTAATGGTGGTGTCAATTGTGCGTAATTTAAATAAGGGTATGTTTTTAGACGCAAAAGTGTGTGTACTCCACCTGTATTGACATGTTGGATGTTGTAGCATAACTATGTCACTTTAAGCCCTCCTTTACCATTTAAAGACGCTTTCGGACGCTTCTGCAGCAGACGACAATTGAAAACATTGTGGAAATTGCTGTCTATGCCACAATGTTTTAAACTTTTTTCACATTTTTGACTAAATGTTTTCAAAGGTTTCTGCTGCTGATTTGTAGTACGTGGGTAAGGGTTATATGAACACATATTGTTCGTTTGTCTATTAATCACGTGACAGCGACTGTCCAATGTGCAGGGCGAATAGAACATAATTAGTCCCCGGCGGAACGGTAAATATGGAAGTTTGTTAAAAGTCTTAATCTATCTTTACGTATGAGCCGTCCCACGAGAAAACCACCATTATAGTCTCTGCGTAACGTATCTACTCAGAACAGCCTGCGCAGACCGCGCAGTTCGCTCAGACTAATTCGGGCCGACACATTCCATATCAGGGGTATAAAGGTATAGAGTAGTGATTCCTGAAACAGAAAATCCACAAGAAGCGAAACATGGCTTTCCGGGTTAGCCTGCGTAGCATGCTTAGGGTGATCCGGGTCTGACTTCTACAATTGGTGTGTGGGTGTTCACGAATAGAATTAAAACTTGATACTAAACAAGATATAATTCTCAGTTTATTATTGGCCGCCATTTTGGATATGTATAAAAAGCAGACGTAAAACACAGATTGAAAATTATTGTCGTCTTTTTAATCATTTTTTTTTTAAATCGGTATTTTGGGTATGTATAAAATGATCAAAAAAACACGGATTGAAAATTATTGTCGTCTTTTTAATATATATTTTTTTAAATCGTTATTTAAGATCAGTAAAGTGCTGTGTTATGTGGGAATTAACATTTGTATGAAAAGTTAAAATTAAATGGAAATCTGTAAGAAATATGTTTTCCCGTTCATCAAAAAAACGACAGCAATAGCCTTCTACGCCCGAAACTAAATTTTGACTATCGTAGCCAAAGAAGGACGTGACGTCATTTCCGTTACACTTCATCTTGGCGTAAAGTCAATGGAGCGACGTCGTTTCCCGTTAAAAAGTGGTATCAACATGAAATACCCCAAATTCCTATACATGAGCTATTGACTCACTCATTCAAAGTATAATTATTTATCAAACATTGTGGCAAAAGGATAACTTTCTCATAAGGAGCAATTGTTCTTGTAGCGACAATCTTTTCCTAAATCGTCTGTTGCATAGGCCTCAGAAACCGTCTCTAATAGGGAAAGGGTTTAGCAGAAATGTGACCCGTTACATAATTTGTTCCAGTCATATTGACTGGTTGAAAAAGGCAGTCGCCAGGTGGCATCAGAAAGGGGCTGATCTATTTGCTTCTTTACCATAATGCAGGTGATCGATTAAGGATCATCTTGGCCCTCATGTTTTAACCTCGTTCAATATAAATGTATTCCTTGATTTTCTTAAAGTCTTTACTTTTTTATTTTCTCTTCGTAATAATAGACGACAGCAATACAAATTCCAAATATGTTTTGATAATGCAAGAAACATGACATTATCATTATTATTGTCTAGTCAATTACTTATAAATCCTTTTGTATGGCCAAAGTATGCTCTTTAATTTTTGTGTATAATTAACTTGCGTTTTTTCGTAAATAGGTAGCACCTATAGATATATTAGACACTGTGGATACGACTGCATGTGATGTAAATGAGCGGATTAAAAAAGTTACGATACGAACGTCATTACTTTTTGACAAAGCTTGATATAAAGAATTATTTAACACGTGGTTTTTTAAACATATTGCATATAATCTAGGAAAGTATTACTGCGAATTACAAAAGGTTTTGCTATTATTTGTTGTTGTCGGATGAACACGTATTGCGTAACAGTTTTTCTAAATATACACCATTTAACGAGACACATAAATGTTGAAGACATTCCGTAAGTTTCCATGGTCAAGTAAATATAATATTCCCTTCAGGTATGAGGTCATTTCTTGAAATCGACCTTTCTGTCAAGCAACTGTGCAAGGAGCGGGCGGTCACATAGCGCCATATTCGGTGAATGCAACGGTAGATGCTTAGTGTTTTCCTTTCCAGACCATGAAATTCCTCGGCAGCGAGATGGTAGGGGTAATTGATTTGATGGAGACTTGGCTTTCATGTCAAGAAAGGTCGTTTCGTTCGTAGGAAATTCCGTTACGTCATCTCGATCGCAGAACGAACGAATGTGTTAGTAGTTATATTGATCAATCATGTTTAGTTCTGAATTAATCATTAATAGCCGATGTCCGTCATTATTATTTAATTCTCCGAACTCCTATCCGTTCTTCGCCATTTTCTTTACATTCCATAAAGCTAGCCTGGTTGATGTTATTTAGGTCTCCGTCTACAGTGCGGCGCCAGGTGTTATCTGGCCTTCCTTGTTTCCCTTTACCTATTGGTGTAATGCCACTCATGTTATATTATTTGACTCTTTTCTAAGCACATGCACACTCGTTTACCTTTACATTGTCTCTTCATTTCCTAAGTTACGTCGTGTAAGAATGTCTTGAATGTGTCAGAACACACTGGTCGATGGGATCTTCTCGTTGTATTGTTTTAGTCTCCATATATTACGACATTTATTGCTTTGTTGAAACGTATTTAATGTCAGTACTGGTTCAACAATTATATCTTGATTCAGTTTCCTAAACGAGGGGCCGAGTGATTCAGGGATATTTATAGACAAAGGTTTTATAGGCACATCCGTTGCGTTTGACATTCGTTAACGTAGCTTTTGACGTTTCTACTGTGGACCTGGTCGCAAAACCTCTTCATTTAGGTAGCTTTGTAATTGTTGAAGGTGAATTAATATTTGAAGTAGTGTGTGAATATGTAGCGGATACATCCTTTATTTACTCATGTTATATGTCTTATAATTTATGTACATAAGTAAATATGAATTTCATCTTGCCAGCGTTGTATATATTTAAATATACCATTGCCTTCCAATATATGATAGGAAATGTAATGTAAGCTTGAGGAACCTCCCGGCCGATGTTGTGGTAGAGCATCGGCAGCGGGAGGTCGCGGGATCGATCCCCGGTCGAATCATACCAAAGACTTTATAAAAATGGCTGACTTTCTTGGCGTTCAGGGCTGCGGGGTTAGCATTACTGACTGGTGTAGTGGTGTAGTTGTTAAGCTTTTGACTTGTTTGTAGAGTTCAATTGTTTAGATATAGCCTTTTTGTATTTTTGCAGACAGCATTTGAAATGTTTGCAGCAGACGACTTTTGGAAACAGGAGGTAAATGGAGAAAGTGATCATAATGTGCACTGCTCTGTTGTATATGCCCGTCTTAAGACAGGGGCATATTATTGGGAAACCTGTGGCATCCACAAAGTTTGTCTGCTCTCTAACCTGAGCAGTCTTTATCCAATCTTCATCAGATATTTGTTTGAATCACTTTAGTGGATCCTGAGTTATGCCTAACTGACGGATGTATTTTGTGTTAGTTACAGACCTATTTTGACACGTATGACCACCTCGGTGTTGTAGTGGTAGAGTGTTTGCCTCGTTTGTTGGAGGTCGTTGGTTCAATCCCTTGCCGGGTAAGACCAAAGACGTCAAAAGTGGTTGTTATCATGAGGCTGCCCTCCTCGGCGCTCAGGGTTGTGGGGTTATATATAGCATGACTGGCTTGTGTCGGAATAAAGGGACAAGTAGTACTGGTAACTTACCCTAATAAATGCTGTGATATAACTGAAAAATTGTTGAAATGGCATAAAACACCAAACAATCAATCAATCATTTTGACGAGTATGCAACAGACAAATATGGTGACATGCAATGATTGCAACCCTATTCATTAATATAATACATCTATTTATAGATTTATTTTCCCATAATTATTGTCTAGAAGGATTTGTCCTTTGCTGATTTGTTGTATGCGAGAAAGGAATGAATGAATGAATGAATGAATGTATATTGTTTTATGGCGCATCGACAGCTAAGGTCATTTAGCGCGCAATTAAATTTTTAATTATTCATGATCCCTGGGTAAACAAACCAGTACTAGGCTAGAAAATGTGACTCCACCATGACCGTAGTGCCGCGACTGGGGATCGAACCAGGGACACCCGGTTTCGAAATCCCCGACGCTAACCATTCGACCACAGCGGATTCCTATTGCGAGAAAGGAATAAAACATCTGACCATAAAAAAACAAATAATAATGATAAATTACTTTGAAACAATTTTGAAAACATGGTTGTCAAAGGAGAAATTAATGATTTTGAGCAAATCTTCCTTTGTCATTCTGCCTTTAAATGCCTGAAATATCATGATCTGTAACAGGGAAACCAATGGGGTTAAATTCCTTAAAACTGAACAAGCGTAAGTGGAAAGCAAACAATATTGCACATGTTTGTATTTATGTGTTAGTTTTGCAACAGATGGATTTCCAAATGCAAATAATGTACTATTGATGGTTAACGTTTTCCATCACATTACAATTCTGCAGCGGATGACTTTTATTTATTTTTGTTAAAAACATGAGATATCTTATTGAATGGAGATAACTTATTAAATGGAGCTGAAAACATTGTGAGAAAGGGAAAAATTGCTAATTCTTAGCAATTTCTCCTTTTGTAATTTCAAACATCGTCTGGTGCAGTGAGGCATCAGAAGCATCTGTATTTGGGAAAGGGTTAATCTGATATTGTTTACTCCACTCAACAGCTTTGTAAATTATCAAATATTTGTTTGGATAGTTTCCTGATGATCTTCTCTGGTGTAATACAGGATTAGATGCATACTTTAACCCTTTCTCACATATAGACGCTTTCTGACGCTTCTGCAGCAGACAGTTTTTTGAATACATAGTGACAAAAGAAGAAATTGCTCAAAACGAGCAATTTCTCCTTTTGCCACAATGTTTTCCACTATTAGTCATAGGTTTTCCATTCAATTATAAAGATTTTCTATTTTTTGACAAAATATGTTCAAAGTCGTCTGCTGCAGATTCAATGTATGAGGGAAAGGGTTAAAACCCTTTGCCAGATCAACATATCTGCAACAGACAGCTTAAATTTTAGAGATTATGTCACTTATCTATCAATGAAAGTATAATCATGTATATTTGACAATCAGTTAAAAATATTGTGTCAAAAGGGGAAATTGCTTATTATTTCTCCTAATATTTTCACAATGTTTTCAAAAGTCATTTGCTGCAGTTCAGTCAACAATTGTCTGCATATAGGTAATGGTTAGCAAATTCCTTTTATCCTGTTTATACCTTCATTTAATGAACTTTTGACTCAGCTGACATATTTTAAAACTTTCTTAACAATTTAAGGGCCAACAAATTCAATTGAAATGCATTAACAATGCTATAACTTCCTTTCCCCAGAATTTCCTACTCTTATAGACTCGATCTCCCGACAAAGTTACATTTTGAGCTTTTAGATGTCCTGATTCCAGCAATAATGGTTTAGAGCACATTGCAGAAAAAGTAATTTCTCCTTTATTTACAATGCTTTCATAATCTAACTTGAGCAAGTCTTAACAAATCTTCTCCAAACAAAAATGAGTAATTATGTTAATGGAAATATAATCAACCAAGTTTGATTTCCAGCCAAATGGCTCCAGACACGATGTGATAATTCATCGTCTGACATAGATGTCTTAGTGGGACTCTATGTCCATGATTGTTTACATTTTCCTAGTACAATTTCAAACTACATCTCCTCCAAAACCAATAAACCAATTTCAAAATAATCTCAAAAGAATGTTCATGCATGTACTGGGGTGATATGAGAGTAATTTTGCACAAATGTTCCTTGGATGACCCAGCCTCCACCAAGATTTTTAAAAACGTTCCCATCTATTAAAAAACATCATGTCACCTGAAGAGATGGGCTTGTGTTATTTCTAAATTATGTATATAATGAAAACTTTAAAAGTCTTCTTATCCAAATGTATACGCCCAGGTTTGATCCCGAGTCACGCTGCAGCTTTCATTGTGGAGTGCCCTTGTGTCGAGCATATTTAAATCTGGTATGTTTATTCAGGGATCATGAACAAGTGAACTGACACAGTGATATAACTAAAATAATGTTGATAACGATGTTAAACCCAAATAAAAAGTCTGTTTTATCAGGTACCTATATTCAGGGGTGTAGAAATGGGGAGAGAGGTGGTAAAATCACCCTGGTACTTAAGCATCCTCACCCGGCAACTTGTTCGGTTTGCCACTTGTTACCTATTTGGTTAGACCCTTTAACACCCGGCTACTTTAAGAATTTACCTTGCTTCTTCAAATCATTTCTACACCCCTGTATATTGAACCTGATTATGGTCCTCAGTAATTTGCCTAAGTTTGTGTAAATGTATGCTTATTCAGGTTGAAGGTTCACTTGTTTATATTATTTTGTTGATGATATCCATGACATCACTTCTCTGTACATCATCATAACTGTCCCATTATGACTGTCATATTGGCAGGCAACCCATTGTATTTCGTTGAACGCTCTTGTTTATTCGTAATGTTCTATATAGGTATATCTAATTGTGCATATCTTGTAAATTAGGTTAAATCTGATAACTTTTGAGTGATATCATTTCTTTTCAAAAGCTGTACTAAAAATACTTATGTGGTTATTTGAAGCATGCACTTGTTACAATAGGATTTGTATAAAGATTTTACATCTATATATGTAGAAACTATTTTCATATTGTTCTGTTGATTGTTCACCAATTTTGGGCTTGCCAACATTTTCTTACATATATAGAAAACGGCAACATTTCTGTGTTTAAGTTAAGCTTGTTTCATGTCTGGGCAAAATCAACCCAATGCAATGAAAACATTTTAAAATGGACTTTTCCAACTTAGCATGTGTATTTAGAGTCCAAAGCCAATTCTAGGAATATCAAGATAAACATGTTGAGTTGAGCAGCTAGCAGTATAGAGCCTGGTCATAAGGCCAGGATGAGTAACTGTTGTCTGATTAGCACAAGGTCAAATAAAGCAGTCTAAAGGTTAATCCTTTTCCACATACAACAAATCTGCAGCAGACGACTTTGAAAACAACTAGGCAAAAACATAGTGAATCTCTATAAATGAGGGTATAGTAATTGAATAAAGTTGAAAACATTGTGGCAAAAGAAGAAATTGCTCGTTTTGAGCAATTTCTCCTTTTGTCACAGTGTTTTCAAAAGTCGCCTGCTGCAAAGGCATCAGAAATCATCTGTATGTGGGAAAGCATTAAGTTACTGACACTTTGGGTCATTGATTGTGATGTAATGCATTTACATGATATGCCCTATATGAGCCGCTCCACGAGAAAGCCAAAATAATGGACTCTGCGTTATGTATCGACCCAGATAAGTCTGCACAGGCAGATAGAAGGTATAGATTATAATGATTCCTTAATTAAACAGAAAATCCACAGGAGGCGATAAGTGTCTGTATGGTTAACAGCCTGCGCAGCATGCTTAAGCTGATCCGGGTCGATACTTTAAGCTGAGTCCACAATGTTGGTTTTCTCGTGGAACAGCTCATATTAGGGTCAGCTGTAATAACATCAGGAGGAGAAATCTGGAGAAAAAAAAATGTTGATACTGAGTTGAAATTATTGTAGAAAATATCAGAAATTGATTGAGTCTTCAAAAATGTTCATAGCTTAAAAGTTTCTGAATAAAGTAAATGATACGGCATAAATTATCACTTGGTTAACTTTAAAATATGAAAATCATAAAAATCTCAATGACTGAGCTTTTCTCAATTCAGCATTTATCTGCAACAGAAGACTTTTAAAACATCTATACCATCATATGGAAATTCTTTAAGTAAAAACAAAATTATGTATTATTTTTTAGATAGTGATTGATGAAAACAATTTGTTGCAAATAGAGAAATTGCTTATTATTATTATTGCATCTCCTAAACTTTTGCGCCAATCTTGACTTAACTCCACTGGAATGGTCAATAGTTGATAATTATAGTCTTTCAGAATTGCTATAATAATTTGATTTCAAGAAAACACTGGCAATGCCATATGGCAGTTTTAAAAATCTTTGAATGACAATAATTCTACTTATTAAACCACTTTGCCACTTTCAACCAAACTTCACAGGAATTTTTCTTAGGATAATCAAATTGAATTCCTGGATGATGATGATAACCATGGCAATTCTTTAACTGAATGGATTAATTGTGTTTAAAAAAATGTCTGAATGATATCTCCTCTGAAACCACAGAGCAATCTTGACCAAAATGCACAGGAAATTCCAAATGTTCCTCAAAAGAATTAGTCTTTCAGAATTGCTAGATGAATTAAATTCCATGCACAAATCTGGTTTCCATGGCAATGGAAAAAAACCTTTTTAAATATTCTTTGCCAAAGGTACATGCCAGATTTGAAAGAATTTCAGCAATCAAATTATTTTGATTTAGGCTAAAAAAAAAATATGTGTGGTTCAAGTAACCCTACCTTCCCTATTTTTTGGGGCCAACCCTAGAACTTTTTATCGATTTTGGGAACTAAAATAATTGAGTACGAAACTGAAATGCTTGGAAAGGGTTTATCAATCGTAATAAAACAAACATGACGTTGGCCACAGTGTTCGCTGTGACGGTAGAAAACGCGTCCATGGCCCTTTAAAACGAATTATGAAGGCAGTCATCAACTCATCTACCGTCGGGATATATTGATGAGATGTCAAATATGGTATATTATAAGTACAATTACACTTAACAAATCTTCTTGTCCTTATTCAAAAGCATCAGAATGATTTTAAAATAATTTGGCACAAATGTTCTTTGGGTGACCCTCTACCAAGATTGTCTAAATTATTATACCCCCTTCGAAGAAGAGGGGGTGGGGTATATAGGAGTCACTGTGTCGGGCAGTGACTCTGTCTGTCGGTCGGCCGGAAGCCATATTTTGTCCGGCCTATTTCTTACAAACCACTGGGTGGAATTCAATAAAATTGTACAAGAAGCTTCTATACCAAGAGGAGATGTGCATATCCTAAAGGGGTTACAATTGTATGATATCTTACAGAGTTATGGCCCTTTTACTAATTAAGTTATGGTGTAGGTCAAGGTGCTGTTTAGGGGGTATTTATCATCTTCAGTGATAGTTCTAGTTCCAATTAAAATCATGTGAGCAATACCTAGCTGGGCAATTATGGCTGTCTTGTTTTAATGTGTCTCACGAAGATAAGGATGATTTTATTTTGTCATGACACAGTATATATATTTCACCATCATGTAAAAGCAATATTATATAAAGCCTTAGGGCTGTTTATAAATATTGTGTGACATCATCAAGTCTCATTAAGTTTAATGACAGTGAATTGCCTACTTTACCTGTTTCGATATACAACAAATATTGGGCAGATGATTTAAAAAATCTAAGCAAAAATCAGGAAAATCTCTTTAATATTGAAAATAAATTAATATACTGTAGTTAAACATTAGTAGTGAAAAAACAGATATTTCTCATTATTTAGCAATTTCTCATTTTGCAGGAATATTTTCAAAATTCGTCTGCTGCAAATTCATCAAGATACTTCAGAATTGTGGGAAAGGGTTTAACCCTCTCCCTCATATAGTCACTTTCTGACGCCTCTGCAGCACTCTGACAGCCTTTTCTAAACATAGTGACAAAAGAAGAAATTTCTCAAAACGAGCAATTTCTCCTTTAAATTGCCACAATGTTTTCCACTTTTAGTCATAGGTTATCCATTCAATTATAGATATTTTTGATTTTTTGACAAATATGTTCAAAGTCGTCTGCTGCAGAATTGTCGTATGAGGGAAAGGGTTTAACCATAACCTCCTATGCTTTATTTGATGCCTTTCAAAAAGGAAATATTGTAATCAATAGAAATTTAAGACAACTGTCAAGATTATGATTTCATGTAGAGTAACAAAAGTTTCCTTTTCTATCATCATTTCAGGTCAATGTGGATACTTTTTAACACTTTCTACATGAAGACCCTTTTTGAATCATTTGCTGTAGACAACTTTTGAAAACATTGTGGCAAAAGGGGAAATTGTTCATAATTAGCAATTTCTCCATTTTCCACACTATTAATCTCTATTCAATAATTTAATTATGCTGTAATTTATAGATATCTTCCATATTTAAAGTTGTCTGCAGTAAATTTGGTGTAATTGGCAAAAAATAGTGTTGGTTTAAATAAACTTTTATATAAAGAGATTTTCAAAAAAAATCCCCAGAGGATTTCAAAGCGGTCAGGATTAATCTTCTATGACTGAGTGATGAAATGTGTTGAGATTAATATATCAAACATGCATGGATGTGCAGCCTTGATCTGGATTTACAAAGGTCATATTACAGCAGTTAACTATAAGGCACTATGGTGGTTTTTTTAGAAGCCATTGGCTATAGTACATAAAATAAAATTGTTTAGATGTTTTTTGAAATGATTTGAAATTTTGAATACATATGGATAGGGAAAATTCGAAACCTGATCCATATATTATGCACTGTCTAAACAATGAATGCGTTTCGACTTCTAGATGAATGGCTGCATGAACCAGGAAGTGCCTGTCCATTCGGAGTTCCTATTTGTGTATTGAATAGACCTCTTGATAATATAAATATTGACTTTCTTAACCCTTTCTCACATACAACAAATCTGTAGCAGACGACTTTTAAAACACCTTGGCTGAGATATGAAAATACTCTATAAAAGTTTAATTTTTTATACGACCGTTTCTTAAATTCTTAGATTAACTGAACTGTATTTCATACAGACACTTTCAGGCAGCTCGGCAGCAAATATTTTTTGAAAACATTTTGGCAAAAGTAGAACTGTTTTCAACTTCATTCAATTATAATTAGGATTGTTCTTTCAATTATAGAGTGTTCTTATTTTTGAATACCGGTAAATGCTTTGAAAGACATTTTTTTCAGAATTGTTGTATGTGGGAAAGGGTTAACAAAATAGTATTTTAAAATGTACTATAAATGTTTGTTTTTAGCTCACCTATACACGAAGTGCAAGGTGAGCTTTTGTGATCACTGAATGTCCGGCGTCGTTAGGTGGTCCCCTTTCAAAGTTGTTCAAAAAATTTAATTCCAAGTAGAACTTTGGCTGTTGCGGCATCAGAAAAGGGTAAAATTGCCAAATCTTAAAAAAATATTTTGCACAAATGTTCCTTAGGGCACCCTCTACCTAGATTGTTCAAATATTTCCGATCCGTTAAAAAAACATGGCCGCAAGGGGGCGGGGCTTGTTTTCCATATATATGCATTGTTAAAAACTTTAAAAAATCTTCTTGTTCAAAAGTACTGGCCAGATTTCAAAATAATTTCACAGAAATGGTCCTTAGGTGGTCCCCTTTCAAAGTTGTTCAAAGAATTTCATTCCAAGTAGAACTTTGGTTGCTGCAGCATCAGAAAAGGGGAAAATTGCCAAATCTTAAAAAATCTTCTTGTTCATAAGTGTTGGCCCGATTTAAAAATTATTTTGCACAAATGTTCCTTGGGGCACCCCCTACCAAGCTTGTTCAAATATTTCCGATCCGTTGAAAATGGCCGCAAGGGGGTGGGGCTTGTTTTCCTTATATGTGGATTGTTAAAACTTTAAAAATCTTCTTGTCCAAAAGTACTGGCCAGATTTCAAAATATCTTCACAGAAATGGTCCTAAGGTGGTCCCCTTTCAATGTTGTTCAAAGAATTTAATTCCAAGTAGAACTTTGGTTGCTGCGGCATTAGAAAAGGGGAAAATTGCCAAATCTTAAAAAAACTTCTTGTCCAAAAGTGCTGGCCCGATTTAAAAATTATTTTGCACAAAGTTTATGTTCCTAAGGGCACCCTTTACGAAGATTGTTTAATTATTTCCGATCCGTTGAAAAACATGGCCGCAACGGGGCGGGGCTTGTTTTCCTTATATGTTCATTGCTAAAACTTTAAAAATCTTCTTGTCCAAAAGTACTAGCCAGATTTCAAAATTACTTCACAGGATGGTCCTAAGTAGGTGGTCCCCTTTCAAATTGTTCAAAGAATTTAATTTCAAGTAGAACTTTGGTTGCTGCGGCATCAGAAAAGGGGTGAATTCATGTTATTTCAACACTTTACATCTATTACAGTTAAGAGAAATACTATACCTTAAAATCTACATGCTTCATATTATGAATCCTATAGATCAGGTGAGCGATCCAGGGCCATCATGGCCCTCTTGTTTTAAATATATTTGTCTAACAAAAAATTGACTTAAAATTTTTGTAATATAAAAGTACTTTTAAGTCATGATTTTACAGTTTGAGAAATAATTTAAATGTTCCTTTTTAGCTCCACTGGCTGAAAGCCAGTCGAGCTTATGTCATGGCGAATTGTCCGTCGTGCGTCCGTGCGTGCGTGCGTAAACTTTTTCCTTTAAACGACTTCTTCTCCCTAACCACTTGGCCAATTTGGTTGAAACTTCATGGGAAGCATCCTCTCAATGTCCTCTACTAAATTCCTTCAATTTTTTTTGATCCATTCAAAATTCTGGTTTCCATGGCAACCGAAAGAAAAAAATAGTGAAAACTTAAAAAATCTTCTTCTCCAAAAGTGTCAGGCCGATTTTCAAATAATTTTGTAGAAATGTTCCTTGGGTGACTCTTTATTAGATTCCTTCAAGAAATGTTGATTGGTTGAAAAACATGGCCGCCAGGGGGGCGGGGCTATTTTGCCTATATGGCTAAAGAGAAAACTTAAAAAATCTTCTCCTCCAAAAGTGTCAGGCCGATTTTCAAATAATTTTGTAGAAATGTGCCTTGGGTGACCCTTTATTCGATTCCTTCAAGAAATGTTGATTGGTTGAAAACATGGCCGCCAGGGGGCGGGGCTATTTTGCCTTATATAACTATAGTGAAAACTTAAAAAATCTTCTTCTCCGAAAGTGTTCAGCCGATTTTCAAATAATTTTGTAGAAATGTTCATTGGGTGACCCTCTATCAGATTCCTTCAAGCCATGTTGATTGGTTGAAAAACATGGCCGCCAGAGGGCGGGGCTATTTTGCCTTATATGACTATAGTGAAAACTTAAAAAATCTTCTCCTCCGAAAGTGTTTGGCTGATATTCAAATAATTTTGTAGAAATGTTCTTAGGCTTACTCTCTATCAGATTCCTTCAAGCCATGTTGATTGGTTGAAAAATATGGCTGCCAGGGGGTGGGGCTATTTTGCCTTATATGGCTATAGTGAAAACTTAAAATATCCTCTCCTCCGAAAGTGTCAGGCCGATTTTCAAATAATTTTGCAGAAACATTCCTTGGGTGACACTCTACAAGATTCCTCTAAGCCATGGTGGTTGGTAAAAAAAATAGCCACCAGGGGGCAGGGCTGTTTGGAGATTTTATTTTTGCCTTATGGCCGTGGAGCGATACTGGCCCTCTTGGGCCTCTTGTTCTTATTTCTTCATGTGCAACGAAATATTGCGGGTTCTCATTGATGCTTTGCGTCAAACATTCGTCTTGTACTATTAAATGAGTAATAAACGAAGGGGTGTAACATTACACTGATTACCAGTTATCCTTTCCCACATTTAGACTCATTTTAAGGCATCTGCAGCAGACAGCTTTTGAAAACATTGAGGCAAATGGAGAAAATGCTCATATTGATGATAATGATACTTATTATTTATGGAAATTAACAGAAAGTTAATGTTTTGTTTTAAACTTTACTTTCAATCCCTAACCAGGTGACCTACATGTTTGCTGTCCTGCAACAATTTTTGTTTTTGATATATGCTTTAAACCCTTTCCCACATACAACAAATCTGCAGCCAAAAAAAACATTCAGTGAAAATATGGAAGCTCACTCTGTAAATGAAAGAACTAAATGTATTATTGAATAAAGTTGAAAACATTGCGGCTTAGTATGAACAATTTCTCCTTTTGCTAACAGTGGTCTGCTGCAGAAGCATCTGAAAGCAATGTATGAGGGAAAGGGTTCAAGTTTGCAACTGTGAAAAAAGTAAATGTGGGAAATGCATGGTTTACTTTAATTGTTCAACCATACATATGTCTCTGGTTCAACCAAATACTTGACAATGTACATTTCAGATAAGGTACACATCCTTATCGATTTAAAGCCCATTTCCCTCATACAGCAAATCTACAGCAGGTGTCTTTGAAACCATCTAGGCAAAACATTGGAAAGTCTTGGGAAAATAAAACAATTAAATAGAGTTGAAAACATTGTGGCAAAACAAAGTCAGTGCTGCAGAGGTTTTAATAAAGCGTCTGTTACATAATAATGTCGGAAAGTGTTAAGTGGAGTGCATTCAATACACTGTAAACTTTGAGATCTGCATTAAAAAACTGGGGTTTTGAGACATTTTTCAATGTCTGCTAAACTCAGGGCTCATATAATTTTGATAGTCAAGTCTCTTTTAATATAGAAATATTTGAAGAAAATAATTTTGATATGAGAAAATAATTATAATTGACCTTTATGTTTAATATTTTCCCTCATGTAAACTCTTTCTGCTGCTTCTGTCTGCTACAGATTTATTGTATGTGGGAAAGGGTTAACACTTTACATGTATTTGATATTTTAACCCTTTTTCTCTTCTCATATATACGCTTTCTGACGCCTCTGCAGCAGACGGCTTTATGAAAACATGGTGACAAAAGAAGAAATTGCACAAAACATGCAATTTCTCCTTTTGCCACAATGTTTTCCACTTTTTGTCATAGGTTATCCATTCAATTATGGAGATTTTCTATGTTTTGACAAAATATCTTCAAAGTCGTCTGCTGCAGAATTGTCGTATGAGGGAAAGGGTTAAGTGTCCTACTTTGAAAATGTACGTCTGAAGTAAAAATTCTGACTGGAAAGTTTGAACTTGACTTTTGAATCAATAAACATAAAAAATGAAGTCTGTTTGGTTTTCGTGAGATAAATTCGTTGTCTTTACCAGCTATAGGGAAAGAAAAAATTGTCTATTTGAGAAAATTGCTATTCATCCATAAATTGTATTTTTCAAGATCTTGGTTGTAGAACCATCAGCGGTTTGTTAACTCTGTGACGCATCTGCAGCAGACAACTTTTGAGAATATATAATTATGGCAAAAGGAGAATTTGCTCATATTATAAATGAGCATTTAGTTATCCTTTTGCTACAATGCTTTCAATTGTTTTTAATAATTTTACTTTCATTTATATAGACTTATGTTTATATAGTCGTGTGCTGCAGATTTGTTGTATTTATATATTTAAAATTTATTTTACAAAGACCTGTTATACTTTCCAATCCCTGATACAGGTGATTTTGACTTGTCAAGTGTGTCGTAACTTCTTCAGAAATTCTTGTGCAAAGCCAACTGAAGCAATTTAACCTTTTTCCACAATGTTTTCATCTGTTAAATCAAGTATGTGTTGCAAATAAGCAGAATTTTGCAGCAGAAAAAACTTTGAAATATCTTGATTGAAATATGAAAATACTCTATAAATGTAAGTGTTAATTATTATATATTAGAATTGTAAACATTGTGTCAAATGGAGTAATTATGAGCAGATTCTTCTTTTGCCACAATGCTTTCAAAGATTTTTGACACCATGCTTTCAAATGTCATCTTTGTGATGTGATTTTGGTAAAGGAATTAGCAGAATAAAATATAATAATGATGTATTGTATATTTTCAGGGCTTGGTGTTCTGCTGGTTGTTGTCGTTGGCGTAGGATGGAAGTGCACCCCTAGAGGACATGAACCTATACATGCGCTCTTCAACTTGGGAGACTTTCGTACCAGAAGAGGGCGTCGCCATCGATCTCGACCCCACCGGGAAGGCCGGTGGTATGGAGGTAATGGTAATGACGTCAAATTTATTTGTTGTTTCTATTCCATTGTTTCTGTTAAATAATTCTTTATGTGTTGCCAGCTTTAGCAGGGAGATACAAAGGGATCAATTTCTGTTAATTTCCATACATTGGTCAGTAGGGATCACTTCTTTGTCCTCTGTATGTCTGTCTTCCATTGTCTATGATGCTTTCACTTACAGATGCATTTGCAGGTTACTCATGTATTTCTTTATAAATTAGTGTCTTGCATTAGTGTAGCTAGGATAGCTGTCCTTTATGAAGTTGTTTGTATCTCATCTATTTTAATTCTTTCTGATAATGGAACAATGTAGTTGAGACCAGTGGCCTTCCACAAAAGAGCAAATAAGTCCTCATGGGAATACAGAGCTTCCTTAGAAGGAAGGTTGTGTGAATAATTTGTATAAGGCAGCAAGGAAACTTAGTGTTAGGATCTTACCTCAGTTATTATGCTCCCTGGATTGTTTCAGGAGAGCATATAGTTGCCGCTTTGTCCGTCCGTTTGTTTGTTTGTCCATTCATACATTCGTCCGTTCTGCTTTTGTCCAAGCTATATATATTCCCCAGCAACTACTGACTTGAATTCAATGAAACCTTATGGGAAGCTTCACTAACAAAAGGAGATGTGCATATTATGATTATTATCACTATCATTCTATGTTCAGGTTTGAGTAATTGCCCTTTTAATTTCTATATAATATGGCATAGGAGAATTATTGTCTGGGCTATTTCTGAGCAATCAATGACTTGAATTCAATGCAACTTTATGGAAAGCTTCACTAACAAGAGGAGATGTTCAGGTTCGATGATTTTGTACAGAGTAATTGCCCTTTTAATTTAAATATGATAAGACAAGTAGAATTCTTGTCAGCGCTATTTCTCAGAACCACAAACTTGAATTCGATGAAACTTAATGGGAAGCTTCACTAACAAGAGGAGATGTGCATATTATCACCATGTTCTGGTTTGTTAATTTTTCACAGACTTATGGCCCATGTAATTTTTATATAATATGACATTTGAGAATTCTTGTCTGGGCTATTTCTCAGCAACCACAAACTTGAATTAAATGAAACTTTGTGAATATTACCACAATGTTACGATTCGATGCTTTTTCACAGAGTTATTGCCCTTTTAATTTCTATATAATATGACATAGGACTATTTGTGTCCATTCTATTTCTTAGTAACCACCAATTGGAATTCAATGATACTAAATGGGAAGTTTCACTAAACAAGAGAAGATGAACATATTATCACAATGTTTTGACTAAATGATTTTTCACAGAATTATTGTCCTTTGGCTTTCTATAAAGTATGATATAGGACCATTTGTGTCTGGGCCATTTGTCAGCAACCACTAGTCGGAATTCAATGATATATACTTAATGGGAAGCTTGACTAACAAGAGGGTATGTGAAAATTATCACCATGTTCTTACTGAATGATTTTTCACAGAATTACTGCCCTTTGAACTTCTATATAGTAATTATGATATAGGAGCATTCGTGTCTTGGCTATTTCTCAGCAAGCACCGGTCGGAATTCAATGATACTTAAGGTAAGCTTCATGTGCATATTATCACTATGTTCTGGCTGATTTATTTTTTCACAGAATTATGGCCCATTCCATTTCTATATAGTATGATATATGACCATTTGCGTCTTGGCTATTTCTCAGCTGTTACCTCTAGCTACATACAGTATATTATAGCACCATTCCTGTTTCCTCGCTATATATCAGAGAGCATCCATCGATTCCACCGATATATTGTTTGATTAAATACTGTTGAAAATGATATAAGAAAAATATGTAAAATCCTGATGAAAATGTTGTCAAATGTTGATTCCTGCTGATGCGTCAAAAGGCGTCTGCAGGTGGAAAAGGGTAAAGGTTGTGTAAGGATTTAAGAACATGCAATATGCCTCTCATCTCTCACAGTTACTGTCTGGCAAACATAATGATTTTTGTGTCTCCATATTTCAGGTGTGATGTATCCAGAATTCCAATTCCGCCGTCCGCCACCATCTTACAACGCCTCCATGCAAGAATATCAACACCAAGTTGTTGAGGCACATCAGAACCAGCCTCCTGACACATATGATCAAAACGATATGCCCGACGAGGATTACAGTCTTCCTAGCTCCCCGCCACCTTCCTATCGATCACGTGCCAGCACTGTGCGCGCTGGTATTCAAATAACATTTCCTCCAAACCAAGTAGGGGATTTCCCTGATTCCCGTCCACCCACTTACAGATCGAATCCTAGCAACACTCTTCAGGGTCATGGAAGGATGAGACCTTCACTTACAAGAGATGACGAAAATGATGACCTCAGCCCAGAGGAACGAGCACCTGAAGATGTTGCATTTACTGGGTCTTCATTTATTGTGGACACAAACACAAGTCAAAACTCCACTAGTATTCAAATAGACCCGAATGTAGTTTCAAATCAAAATGTGACTGTCTCTGTGACAACTGTTTCTGTGACAACGCAAGCTGCCCTCCAGTCGTCATCACAAACATCCCAAGTGGCACAGCCTAATATAATCAGATCTGATGTGAATGTAGCTGTCACTGACCATACAGAGTATGTGGACCCTGTAGGAGATCCGGAGGCTGATAATGTCATGACACAATTATGATTTGTTCAGAGCTCTAGATAAGCTGTCTTTCATGTTCTAAAATCCTTATTTGACCTTCAAACGCTATTTTGTTGTTGCTTAGAAAAATTGTCTTCTTTAGACAATAGTTTTGAACACCCACATTATTGGGTTTAGTTAGGTAATTAGAGAGATAGTGAGGGGGAAAACACCAGTTTATTCCTCCTTATGTAGTCTTCTGTTTGTTACATTACTTTAACTCTTTCCCTCATATGACAATTCTGCAGCAGACGACTTTGAACACATTTTGTCAAAAATGGAAAATCTCTTAATTAAATGGAGAACCTATGACTAAAGGTGGAAAACATTGTGACAAAAGGAGAAATTGCATGTTTTGTGCAATTTCTTCTTTTTTCACTATGTTTTCAAAAGCCGTCTGCTGCAGAGCCGTCAGAAAGCATCTGTATGAGGGAAAGGGTTAACTATTACCTGATACAGATGAAATTCGATGTGCACCAGATTACTCTTGATTATATTGTGGACAAAGAAACAATATTATAAGTTATTGCATACTTTCAAATTGTTCCGTTCACTTTGCATTGAAGAAAGTGTTCATGATTTTTCGATCATGACCGTAGATAAGGACGTGCGAAAATTCCGCATAATTACCATGCTAGGGACTACTTTTGGATGTAAACAAACATATAGCTGGCCTAAATATCATTATTATACCTCGCGTGTGTGACTTTGGAATGTTATATTGTCATATACTGATCATGGACAATTCCTTACTGTCTCATGCTAACAGTACGTTTTTGACCGATAACAGTATACTGTTTCATGGCACGCGCGTCTAAAATTTTGGGCATGCATGTGCATGATTTCATTTAAAACAATTACATCACCGTTATAATACAACTTTTCAAACGGCATTTGCAACAAAATGACTACTTATGTAAACAAACAGTTCATTTCGATTTCGGAAGCAGATTTATCAACTCTAGAATAAAAAATAAAATCCACAGTGTAAACCAAATAGTTTACAATATAAAAGTATGCAATAAAAAGGTTATTGACCATGTACTGTGAAATCATCGTTGGACCTCGATCTTTTGCAAACGTAGCCTCCCAAGCTCGGCAACGCCAACCCAAGAACTCGGTACAACGACGATTTCACAGTACAGGGTCAATAACCTATAATCTGATGTTAAAGTTGCTGTAACTGACAATGCAGACTGAGTATGTTTTGTCAGTGCTAGAGATCCATTTACTGACCATATCATGACACAATTATAATGCCTGACATTACTTATCTCCTTTCCCATATACAATGCAATTTTTCCTTTAGCCTGTTTTTTAGCTCACCAGAGCACAAAGTGCTCAAGGTGAGTTTTTGTGATCGCCTTTTGTCCGTCGTTCGTCGTCCGTCGTTCGTCGTCCGTCGTCAACATTTGCTTGTTAACACTCTAGTGGCAACATTTTGCATCCAATCTTCATAAAAGTTTATCAGAACATATATCTCCATCAAATCTAGGCCAAGTTCGAAACTGGGTCATGTTGGATCAAAAACTAGGTCTTGTTAACACTCTTGAAGCCGCATTTTTGGATTGAGCATGTTGAAACTTTGTGAAAATGTTTGTCTTAGTGATATCTAGGCCAAGTTCGAATATAGGTCATGTCGGGTGAAAAACTAGGTCACTAGGCCAAATTGAAGAAAAATCATGTTAACACTCTGGAAGCCACATTTTAAACGTGAGCATGTTGAAACTTTGTCAAAAAGTTTGTCTTGATGGTATCTAGGTCAAGTTCGAATATGGGTCATGTTCGGTCAAAAACTAGGTCACTAGGTCAAATTGAAGAAAAATCTTGTTAACACTCTGGAAGCCACATGTTTGGCTTGAGCATGTTGAAACTATGTCGGAAAATTTGTCATAGTGATATCAAGGTCGAGTTCGAATATGGGTTATGTTGGGTCAAAAACTAGGTCACTAGGCTAAATTGAAGGAAAATCTTGTTAACACTCTTGAAGCCGCATTTTTGCCTTGAGCATGTTAACAATTTGTCAGAATATTTGTCTAAGTTATTTAGGCCAAGTTCGAATATGAGTCATGTCAGGTCAAAAACTAGGTCACTAGGCTAAATTTAAGGAAAATCTTGTTAACACTCTTGAAGCAGCATTTTAAACTTGAGCATGTTGAAACTTTATCAGATAGTTTGTCCTGGTGATATCTAGGCCAAGTTCGAATATGGGTCATGTCATGACACAAACTAGGTCACTAGGCCAAATTTAAGGGAAATCTTGTTAACACTCTGGAAGCCACATGTTTGGCTTGAGCATGTTGAAACTATGTCGGAAAATTTGTCATAGTGATATCAAGGTCGAGTTCGAATATGGGTTATGTTGGGTCAAAAACTAGGTCACTAGGCTAAATTGAAGGAAAATCTTGTTAACACTCTTGAAGCCGCATTTTTGCCTTGAGCATGTTAACAATTTGTCAGAATATTTGTCTAAGTTATTTAGGCCAAGTTCGAATATGAGTCATGTCAGGTCAAAAACTAGGTCACTAGGCTAAATTTAAGGAAAATCTTGTTAACACTCTTGAAGCAGCATTTTAAACTTGAGCATGTTGAAACTTTATCAGATAGTTTGTCCTGGTGATATCTAGGCCAAGTTCGAATATGGGTCATGTCATGACACAAACTAGGTCACTAGGCCAAATTTAAGGGAAATCTTGTTAACACTCTGGAAGCCACATGTTTGGCTTGAGCATGTTGAAACTATGTCGGAAAATTTGTCATAGTGATATCAAGGTCGAGTTCGAATATGGGTTATGTTGGGTCAAAAACTAGGTCACTAGGCTAAATTGAAGGAAAATCTTGTTAACACTCTTGAAGCCGCATTTTTGCCTTGAGCATGTTAACAATTTGTCAGAATATTTGTCTAAGTTATTTAGGCCAAGTTCGAATATGAGTCATGTCAGGTCAAAAACTAGGTCACTAGGCTAAATTTAAGGAAAATCTTGTTAACACTCTTGAAGCAGCATTTTAAACTTGAGCATGTTGAAACTTTATCAGATAGTTTGTCCTGGTGATATCTAGGCCAAGTTCGAATATGGGTCATGTCATGACACAAACTAGGTCACTAGGCCAAATTTAAGGGAAATCTTGTTAACACTCTGGAAGCCACATGTTTGGCTTGAGCATGTTGAAACTTTGTCAGAATATTTGTCTTGATGATATCTAGGGTAAGATCGAATATGGGTCAGGTCAGGTCAACAACTAAGTCACTAGGCTAAATTGTAGAACAATCTAGTTAACACTATAGATATCGCATTTTTGACTTGAGCAGCTTGAAACTTTGTCAGAAAGTTTGTCTTGATGATATTGCCATTGGCGCTGAAAGAGTTATGTCTTAAATAGCCCATTCTCAGGTGAGCGATTCCAGGGCCTCATGGCCCTCTTGTTTTAAATTCTGTTCAATGTTTGTACTTTCAATTGAAGTGATGTTCCATCTGTTTGCCTACATGTTTGCTGTATGTAGAAAAGACAGAGAAAGGGCTAATCCGAAATTGTTGTATCTACAAATTGTTATATCAGTCAGCACTTGTTTTAAATGTCATATGGAAGATTGTCTTTTTCTGTTTATAATATGTGTATTACGTATGTAAACATTTATAAGTCTGTTTCTAGGGAAGTGTGAAACTGAACTTTTTGGCGGATAATTTTTAGACGATATTTAATTTACAATTATGTACATCTTTAAAAACATCTAGAATATAACTTAATTTTGTTTACATTTTATTGAACTTTTTTATTTTATAAATATTTTTATTTTTTCAAAATCAGTTTGTAATATTGTCTAGAAATATCTAGAAGATGACTTTCAATTATTCTAAAATTTCTTTTGCCAAATTGTTTACAATTATAATCATGTTTTTCCTTTATGTTTTCAAAGTTGTCTGCTGCAGATATATTGAAAAGAGTGAAGGCCTCACCAAAGCTATCTCTGCTGCAACATAGCAAGACATACATTTTCTTATTTTAAGCTTGTTTGTTTTTTAAAGAAAAAAGTCAGACTGTTGTCTGCTTCGTCGTCACAAAACTTTAACCTTACCTCATAACTCAAAAACAGTTATACATATTCAAATGAAACTTGGTACACATGTTCCTAGGAGCAATATGCATGGTCTGTACCAAGTCAGATAACTCTGGTTTTTATATTAAATAATTTATTCAGTTATTCCCCTTTAATGACTTATTAAAAAAAAAAACGAGTGTTGGCGTTCACACTGCGGCAATCTTGTTATTAAAAACTAAAAGAGTAACAGGCAGAGTGTGCATCCACTCTTCCCAATTTGATGCAATGAACAAATTTTGTTTTACCTGGTTTTGTTGTTTAGATTTATTTCTATTTACCAAATTATACTAATGAAATATTTACACATTGGTGTACTAGAATATGATGGTTTTAACCCTGGAACAGACTGAAATGCATAATAGCCTTTACTTTAATTTGAGTTTCCATCTTGAACCTTATGATGAGTAACTCTGTAGATTGAAGAATATGTAGTAAACAGTACTTATGATCCTTATCAGACTGCATTTAACATTTTCCTGATAACATTGGTTACTTTGATATCTTACATTAAAATTGCTATATCTGAAATTATAACTGATACAGAGAAGAAACAAGACGAATTTTGATGCTAAGCATCAAAGACGCCGCGCATGCTTTTAAGGCATGACTTAAAGGAAAGCAGATGCAGTTCAATACATTTAAATAACCTGTGCAAACGGACAGGATGTAAAGAAGGCCAAATGTACCTTTATCTTAAACAAGAAGGCCGAGATGTTCCTTATTGCTCACCTGGATACCATAGTCTATAATAAAATGTTATCAATAGCAAAAAGGGTCCATTTTGACGTAGGGAGTGGAGTATATACTTTATATGCTACGATCTATATGCTATTCAGCATGTAAAATTTAGTCGTGAAATGACGAGTTAAGTCTTCAAACTATTTGTTTTACCGTTTGCTTAACATTGACTGCAACAAAACAAGCTGAAGTTTCTTAATTTTAAATCTGCTCTAACTAGATCAATTAGACAAACAAAAAACATAGATACTGAAATATTAACAGATATTAACTTAAGTGTTAATGCCTCTAGTTATAAGTTAAGTGTGACACAAGCTTTGGAAGGAGAGATGGAAGTCGATTCTCCTTCCAGTTGAGCAGAAGTATGATAACAAAAAACGAGAGTATATAAACAAAATATACAAATAATTCTAACAAGTTTAAAGATATTTAATATCGAAATTAAGCATTTATGAAATTAAAAGAAAAAGTTTTCATGTATAGTCAACATATAGCAAGAATACAATGGTCTGAATGAACAACTGTATGGGGAGGAACGTTTTAAGTTTAGTAATACAACATAAATAAATTGGAAACAAGAGGGCCATGATGCCCTGGAATCGCTCACCTGAGAATGGGTTATTTAAGACTTTACTCTTTCAGCGCCAATGGCAATATCATCTAGACAAATTTTCTGACAAAATTTCAAGCTGCTCAAGTCAAAAATGCAATCTCTATAGTGTTAACTAGATTGTTCTGCAATTTAGCCTAGTGACCTAGTTGTCCTGACGTGACCCATATTCGAACTTTACCTAGATATCACTAAGACAAACATTCTGAGAAAGTTTCAACATGCTCAACCCCAAAAATGTGGCTTCCAAAGTGTTAATAAGACTTTCCTTAAATTTGGCCTAGTGACCTAGTTTTTGACCGGTCATGACCTACATTCAAACTTAGCCTAGATATTACTAAGACAAACATTCCAACGTAGTTTCATCATGATCAAGCCAAAAAAGTGGCTTCCAAAGTGTTAACAAGATGTTCCTTACATTTGGCCTAGTGACCTAGTTTTTTACCGGACATGACCAATATTCAAATGTGGCCTAGATATCATCAAGACAAACTTTCTGAGAAAGTTTCAACATGCTCAAGTAAAAAATTGGGCTTCCAGAGTGTTAACAAGCTTTTCTTTAAATTTGGCCTAGTGACCTAGTTTTTGACCCGACATGATCTATATTCAAACTCGGCCTAGATATCACTAAGATAAACATTCTGGCAAATGTTCAACATGTTCAAGCCAAAAATACGGCTTCCAGAGTGTTAACAATATTTTCTTTAAATTTGGCCTAGTGACCTAGTTTTTGACCCGACATGATCTATATTCAAACTCGGCCTAGATATCACTAAGACAAACATTCTGACAAATGTTCAACATGTTCAAGCCAAAAATACACCTTCCAGAGTGTTAACAAGATTTTCATTAAATTTGGCCTAGTGACCTAGTTTTTGACCCGACATGACCCAGTTTCAAACTTGTCCTAGATATAATCGAGACAAACTTTCTGACAAAGTGTCAACATGCTCAAGTTTAAAATATGCCTTCCAGAGTGTTAACAAGATTTTCCTTCAATTTAGCCTAGTGACCTAGTTTTTGACCCGACATGACCTATATTCAAACTTAGGCTAGATATCGTAAGACAAACATTCTGACAAAGTTTCAACATGCTCAAGTAAAAAATGCGGCTTCCAGAGTGTTAACAAGATTTACAATAAATTTGTAAACCAAACAATTAAAACAGCGTAGCCTAGTGAACTCCGTAAATCAACTCATAAAAAAAGCTTAGCCTAGTTAGTTAGGGAACAGTTATTAAACCCAATTTTAAAGTATCTACAGTTTTGTAACAACTGTGAAAGATGTACATATTTTGTATCTTGTTGTTTCTTAAATGAGTTAATACAATTTATTCAACCATATAGGCTGTTTTTTCAAACATATTACAGAGTTTTTCTTTTACAATAATATCTGTGGGTTTCTCCCTATTTGATTTTTTTGAAGTTTTCATGTATAGTCAACATATAGCAAGAATACAATGGTCTGAATGAACAACTGTATGGGGAGGAACGTTTTAAGTTTAGTAATACAACATAAATAAATTGGAAACAAGAGGGCCATGATGCCCTGGAATCGCTCACCTGAGAATGGGTTATTTAAGACTTTACTCTTTCAGCGCCAATGGCAATATCATCTAGACAAATTTTCTGACAAAATTTCAAGCTGCTCAAGTCAAAAATGCAATCTCTATAGTGTTAACTAGATTGTTCTGCAATTTAGCCTAGTGACCTAGTTGTCCTGACGTGACCCATATTCGAACTTTACCTAGATATCACTAAGACAAACATTCTGAGAAAGTTTCAACATGCTCAACCCCAAAAATGTGGCTTCCAAAGTGTTAATAAGACTTTCCTTAAATTTGGCCTAGTGACCTAGTTTTTGACCGGTCATGACCTACATTCAAACTTAGCCTAGATATTACTAAGACAAACATTCCAACGTAGTTTCATCATGATCAAGCCAAAAAAGTGGCTTCCAAAGTGTTAACAAGATGTTCCTTACATTTGGCCTAGTGACCTAGTTTTTTACCGGACATGACCAATATTCAAATGTGGCCTAGATATCATCAAGACAAACTTTCTGAGAAAGTTTCAACATGCTCAAGTAAAAAATTGGGCTTCCAGAGTGTTAACAAGCTTTTCTTTAAATTTGGCCTAGTGACCTAGTTTTTGACCCGACATGATCTATATTCAAACTCGGCCTAGATATCACTAAGATAAACATTCTGGCAAATGTTCAACATGTTCAAGCCAAAAATACGGCTTCCAGAGTGTTAACAATATTTTCTTTAAATTTGGCCTAGTGACCTAGTTTTTGACCCGACATGATCTATATTCAAACTCGGCCTAGATATCACTAAGACAAACATTCTGACAAATGTTCAACATGTTCAAGCCAAAAATACACCTTCCAGAGTGTTAACAAGATTTTCATTAAATTTGGCCTAGTGACCTAGTTTTTGACCCGACATGACCCAGTTTCAAACTTGTCCTAGATATAATCGAGACAAACTTTCTGACAAAGTGTCAACATGCTCAAGTTTAAAATATGCCTTCCAGAGTGTTAACAAGATTTTCCTTCAATTTAGCCTAGTGACCTAGTTTTTGACCCGACATGACCTATATTCAAACTTAGGCTAGATATCGTAAGACAAACATTCTGACAAAGTTTCAACATGCTCAAGTAAAAAATGCGGCTTCCAGAGTGTTAACAAGATTTACAATAAATTTGTAAACCAAACAATTAAAACAGCGTAGCCTAGTGAACTCCGTAAATCAACTCATAAAAAAAGCTTAGCCTAGTTAGTTAGGGAACAGTTATTAAACCCAATTTTAAAGTATCTACAGTTTTGTAACAACTGTGAAAGATGTACATATTTTGTATCTTGTTGTTTCTTAAATGAGTTAATACAATTTATTCAACCATATAGGCTGTTTTTTCAAACATATTACAGAGTTTTTCTTTTACAATAATATCTGTGGGTTTCTCCCTATTTGATTACGTCACCCCATGGTACAAAATTAAAACCTATCCCATACTGACGCCGCGCTTCCACGCGGCGTCAATGATTGTGGGAAAAACATCTGAAAAAAATTATAGTTAAGTATTTTAAATAAATCTAAAAGAATGTAGTCAACTAATAAACTGCTCTGTTGAAGTTGTTTCTCTTTTTAATCCTTTCCCACATATATGCTTTCAGACGGAGCAATTTCACCATTTACCACAATGTTTTCAATTCTACTTAATAATTAAACTGTCATTAATGGAGATTTTTCACATTTTTGTAAAGGTGTTTTCAAAGGTGTCTGCTACAGATTTGTTGTATGTGGAAACGGGTTAACTAAAACTATTTTGAATATATGTCTGGCTACATAGGCATTTTAACCCTTTCCCTCATACAACAATTCAGCAGCAGACGACTTTGAACATATTTTGTCAAAAATTGAAAAATCTCTATAATTGAATGGATAACATATGACAAAAAGTGGAAAATATTGTAGCAAAAGGAGAAATTGCTCGCTTTGAGCAATTTCTTCTTTTGACACTATGTTTTCAAACAGCTGTCTGCTGCAGAGGCGCCAGAAAGCGTCTATATGAGGGAAAAGGTTAAGTTATCTGTAACAGGGAAAGTGTTGTCTTTCCACATGTGGACAAAGTTTCACACATCTGCTGTGGATGATTCATTAACCCTTTCCCTCATATAAACGCTTTCGGACGCCTCTGCAGCAGACAGCTTTTTGAAAACATAGTGACAAAAGAAGTAATTGCACAAAACGTTGAAAACATTGTGGCAAAAAGGAGAAATTGCTCGTTTTGAACAATTTCTTCTATTGTCACATGGTTTTTAAAAGTTGTCTGCTGCAAAGGCTTCAGAAAGCGTCTATATATGAGAAAGGATTAAGAGCAATATCTCCTTGGCATCAATGTTTGCAACTCTTTCCAATAATTATAACCTCATTTAAAGAGACTTTTCATATTTCGCAGTCATCTACTGCAGATTTATTGTGTATGGGAAAAGGTTACATATAGGAAATCTATAATACTGATAATCTGATCACATATTCAATTTTACCTATTGATTGGTTTAATCTGCATGTTATGTGGCATTGTAGTATCACTTGTTTCCAATTTCATTAGTATCTGCAGCAGACAACTTTCAAAACATTGTGGTAAAAGGAGAAATTGCCAGAATGTTTTTAACTTTTATTAAATAGTTATACCTTCATTTATAGACTTTCCATATTTTAGCCATGATGTTTTCAAAGTTGATTACTGTATATTTGTTGTATGTGGGAAAAGGGATTTAAAAGGTATCACAAATCAATAGAACTGATAAGTCAGATTTCATATTCAAATTCACCTATTGTTTTCTTTTTATCTGTGTTTTATGTGGCCTTTTAGTATCACTAGTTACCATTGACATCATTTCACTATGCATGGAAATAATAAAAAAAATGTTTATCCTGTTAATTAATTAACCCTTTCCCTCATATAGACGCTTTCTGACGCCACTGCAGCAGACACCTTTTTGAAAACATAGTGACAAAAGAAGAAATTGCACAGAACGTGCAATTTCTCCTTTTGCCACAATGTTTTCCACTTTTAGTCATAGGTTATCCATTCAATTATAAGGATTTTCCAATTTTCGACAAAATGTGTTCAAAGTCGTCTGCTGCAGAATTGTTGTATGAGGGAAAGGGTTAAATAGGAAGTTTTACTTGTTTCTTGTTGACATTATGCAGGGTTTAATGTCAAAAAGAATACATTTTCTATGTACTGAATCTAATTGTGTGTTAAGGTAAACATTTTTAACATTTTGTGATGTTTTTGTTAACCCTTTCCCTCATACGACACTTATGCAGCAGACGACTTTGAACATAAAATGTTAAAACATATAAAATCTCTATAATTGAATGGATAACCTATGACTAAAAGTGGAAAACATTGTGGCAAAAGGAGAAATTGCACGTTTTGTGCAATTTCTTCTTTTGTTACTATGTTTTCAAAAAGCCGTCTGCTGCAGAGGCGTCAGAAAGCGTCTATATGAGGGAAAGGGTTAACATTAGTT
This sequence comes from Serripes groenlandicus, assembly GCA_031761405.1. Classification (NCBI taxonomy): domain Eukaryota; kingdom Metazoa; phylum Mollusca; class Bivalvia; order Cardiida; family Cardiidae; genus Serripes; species Serripes groenlandicus. Next base: position 2,641 of record JASEVX010000319.1, on the reverse strand, counting down.
TCACTTTGTGCAATAATTGTGCTGATTATTTTAACCTTTAGTTCTTAGTTTTAAAATCAACACATATCAAAATGATGATTTGGTGTGTTGGAGATGTATGAACTATGTTGATAACAAAAGGTGTTTTAGTTCTTTTGCTTA